>JAGVSQ010011419.1:0-12265 GCA_022683975.1 Rhyacophila evoluta | reverse complement strand
CCGGGTCGCTAACAGTGATCTCACATATGGAAGTTTACCAGTTTTCAATAATTTATAATTTTATTTACCCAATCTGATATTAATTTAATCAAGTTATTTAAGAAAACCAATAAAATTGATGTGGTGGAATTCATTTCTCCTGGTCACAAATTTGATAAAATCATTAAAAAAAACTATTTTTTTTATAAATCTGAGCTTTACGTTCTTTTTCCTTTCCACAGTCGATTATGTATCTTAAAATTTAGAATTTGTACAAAATTAGTACTGAACAATAGCGACTATTTTAAAAGATGAAAATTAATTATTTAATTTAAACTACTGTTGATTGTCGGTTCAGTTAATTGACGTGTTAATTGGTGAAACCGGTTTTAATGTGTTAATATATAATTGTAAACGACAATTTTGAAACGTTTGTCTGTTTCTTTTCTTTGCGTTTCTGCTCGACTGTTATTTAGATTAAATTTGTATTTATTTCAATAATTGTGTATTTTTGCAGGGTCGTGCCAAGCACCTGCGAATGACTCTGAATGATTCGGGACAGTGCAGGGTCCAGCACCTATGGTTCCCCAACATTTATGACATGCTGGAGCACTTCCGCCAGAATCCAATCCCTCTGGAGAGTGGAGGAACTGCAGACGTCACCCTCACCGAGTTTGTTATCAGCAATCCTCAGCACAGACAAGTGAGGGCCACATAGCATTCGTTTTAGCAAATACTCTGCAATATCAATGCTCGGCACCTGTTAGTTTTTCTTTTCCAATCCACCTTAACTCGAAGATTTTTTATTTTTATCCGAGGGAGGTTAATAACTATTGCATTGTCATTCTATAGGTATCAAACTTTTGTTTATGAACGCTAATTAGGATTGCAAAACACATTTATATGAATGAATAGCTAACAAGAACTATTGAATCAATAACACTCATTAGTTATGTAATAACTATTTAAAAATTCCAAATAAGTAATGATCTATCAAAACCCAAAATACCAATAAATATAAAATCTTTTGACTGTTTAAAAATAGTATATCGTCGTTTCAAATATCAGCGAGAAATGTCAACAATTTTCATTTGGCATCTAGCTTTTTTATAAGCTTTTTTTAAATATTAAACACGGTGTATATGAAGTAGTATGGGGTTTTTTTTGTAATCAAAAATAACTGTAAATCGTTCTTAGTGGTGAATTTATCACTAGATTCTAAGGCTTTTAAAAACACCATAACAGCCGAAGGGCTAAGACTCCCTCCATCTTCTGAAATTTCTTTCGTAATATTGTTGAGAAAAATGAACGGTGTCTTGTGTTGTTGGCATTGTGTTTGATCGTAGGGCTTTTGTCTGTTACAATATTTCTTTTATTATTTATATATTGTATAGAAACCTTCTTCCTCAATGTGCTTATTGATTTTTCACGTTGAGATATGAACGCAAAGCTTTAGAATTCGTGTTATTGTTTCGATTTATTATTTTGCTGCCAATTCGTTTATTTGCCATGATATTGTTTGTTTGTATGTACTTACGACTATGTTTTTTCAACCCTCGAACAAATGACGCAGTCTTTTTAAACGTGTTGATAGCCTACAAATATTCTGCGTGTACTACGGTTTCTAAAAAAATTACCGCAATGTCATTCTTCGAGATTTCTCAAGTTGATAATGTGATATTGATATTATTGACTTCTCGAAACAAACGATTTTATTGGTTTTAATAATGAATACAATCGATTGAAGGTGTTTGAATGAGTTTTAAACATGGAATTTGTACACTTCCACGTGAACTGTTTGTTATTCATACATTTCAATCTCCAGGATCTTTAGGTTTTATGTATACACCTGGAGTGAAGCATGTGAGTCTCTATGGAAAAAATATTTATTTTAGCAGGATATTTCTACAAGAGACAGTTTTTATTTATTCATTTCAATCAATCCATCAGGCATATCATGCATTCAAATATTTCACTCGGTTGCTAGATTTGAATCCACGATCTCCAGTTCAGAATGACTCACAAATACACGCATTGTGTATTTAAAATATACACAAGTATCATTAAATTGTTACCAGTTGAAAGTATATTCCACCCCACAACTACCCCTAATTTACAATATTACTTAATTGAAAATATCATTAATTTTAAAGTAGTAATAATAAAATGAAGAACCGAGAATAAAAGACGAGAGTCGTAATGTTATAATTATGTAAAGTGACATTGACAACACGTATCCGTACATTTGTTAAATTGTTCAGGACGAAAAAACTTCATAAAAAGTGAGTACAGTGGAAACCTCTTATCATGAAACCTAGGGGACTGAAATATTTTTTCATGTTAAAAAACAGATGCAAAAATGAAACTTGACAATGTTGTTTATGTCGTAAAAATTAAATTAATTTGATTTCCTGCTAAAATCAACACTTGTAGTATATTGGTAGTATGTATTATACATTGTTAAATATGTATATCATATTAGATACATTATTGACACTTCAAATAACTAGTATACACATACTCAAAAATAAAAGGAATAAAGTTATTTTTTATAACAATAACTCTCAAGTTACTCTTTTTACTTGACTTAGCAGTGTACAAATACCAAAAAATGCTTGTATTTCATCTGCAGTTACATCAAACCAAGTATCATCACATTATATAGCATGATTTTGCTTTGCAAACCTATTGGTCTGCAATTGCTTGTAAAAAATCCTCACCAAAAATAATTTTGAGTAGGTCGTACGCTGTTGGATTCTGACCTAAACTCATTTCCACCAAACGACACAAGCGTGTTACTCCCCCCGTAAATGTTATTTTGATATTTGTGACAAATCAGCGTTCCAAATCCACTCCTCATTTTTGCTGTTTTATGGATCTGTCATTTGACACATCAGTTTTAACTATTTGAATGCTCCAAAACATTTTTCGAACGCGTAAAATCTTCAGAATATTCCTCAACTTCACTTTCACTATCACTTTCCAAAAGTATTCGCTCCATTTCATCCTCATTTGATGAAATATTACAAGCGCGATGAGATTATTTACCAGTGTGGTCGGCGATTTTGTAACTATTGACAGATGTCAAATTATAATATTTTTTAATAAATAATGTGAAATTTACTATGGTAATTATATTTTATTATGCAATTTATAAGCTAAATATAATTATTAACGCCATTTTCACGAATAAAGTTATTTTCAATCAATCAACTCTTGAATCTAAAGATGAATTGCTATGCTAGTAGAAAGATCTTTAATGCGTCGTGAAACAGTATTATCTGATAATTGTATTGCATCTATATTGTTAGAAGAGTGTCTCTCCAATTGTATGAGCTTCACCATTAACTGCAATGTGATAACTCATGCGATAAGATGCCTCTGTTATATTTTCATTTCCAGTTCTAGCCATTGTAATCATTTGAAGTTTGGACTTTTCTAGTGAGTTATGATGTCTTTTAAAAAATTGTCTTTTCCTTTATAATCAGTGTGCATCATTTCGAAATGTCTGTGAAGTTTTGCTGGAGCCAAAGAACTGTTTGCGAGTATTTATACGTAAATCTCAAATTTAATTAACTCATCGTACTTCCATTTTGGTCTGTTCATAGATGACACTTATTCTTTAAAATTAGATCTTCAACGATAGACGTATCAGTAAGAATACTTTGTCTTCCTTTTGTTGAACTTCCTGATTTTGTTAATTAAATATTTGATAAAATTAAAAGTATATAAAGCACAAAAATATTAACAGTCTTCCACCGTGTGGTATTTTTTGAAACAAGGCTTGATACAGAGAGACACTGCACTGCTTGAGCTGATACTTCGATTCTTTCCTTTCCAAACTGATAAACACACCACACATCGGCGTTGATGAAGATTTTTCCTCAGTTGGAAGTATTTTTTCTATGAAATGTCTTTCCGTGAGACGCAATGGCAAACCAAGCCTACCCTTTTCTTGATGCGTATTTATAGGGCACATCACGCTTATGTTCGTTTATCATGGGCACGGCGATAGAGAGCGAGATAACCTGCTTAAGGCACCTAACCGGTTTTTTGGTCATCCTGAACAATTTATCAAATGTATGATACATGCTGTCAACTTATAGCCATCTTTATGTTTCCTCCTAGGGACTTCTAAATTTTTTTTTAATTAATATAATACATTATTCTGTAGACTTTGCTAATGTTGTATATCAGACACTCCAAACGTTAGATCAAAATCTACAGCAGAACCACTATTTTCAATGGAAAATTTCATTTCAAATATCAGATAATTGAATGAAATTGTTATTTTATAAATAATTATAAAATTACTTAAAGACTAAGTTATAAACCTTTTCTTTGAAAAATTTACAATGTTACTGAGCTTTCTTATCCAAGATGGCATTTTGTTGAGAAGAATACACTTGATTACTTCTTCTCATCAGGACTTCTCCTGCGAAAGCATCTCGTCTAACATGACGCGAGGATTCAAATCGTTTTGATCCAGTATCTTGCGCATTGGTAGCGCATCCAAATACTTGTTACTATTTGACTTATTAAAAAGCGTGTCATTTGTTCTTTGTCTGAATATCATGTAAATTTCATTCAATGATTATTATCTTTAAATATTGTGTCCTTGTTTCAAATATTAATTGTCCCAAAATGATAATTATAATTTTACATTGAAAATGTTGCCATGATAACTATTTATAAATTTTGTGTTAAATTATGGAGTGTGTGGAAATGACAAAAAAAAACGTAATAGTCCACGGCCTAGAGATATGAAGAGCAGAAATATCTGCCATTCGTGATTAGACCAGGATTCGTTTGTGTTTTGTTTTGTGGGTACACATCACATATCTTGACATAATTAATGTGTTGGCGGCCGAAAGTCGACTCTCAATTAACCAGGGTAGATGTTAGTGATATTTCTCAACCCGGAATATCAATATTCATATTTTGAATTGATCGATTATCACGAAGTTTGCTGATCATTGTATTTGTTCACCTTCAGATTCCTAATGTGCTGACAAAAAAAATGAGTCATGCATAGTGACATCAATGTTTGATCACTTAGCACGTCTCGGGAGAGATATTAAAAACAGTATTGAACAGAATTTTTCCCATCGTAAACTGTGCTGAAAGTTTCAGCATTCGAAATGTAAAATTTATGAGCAATTTTTTTTTCAAGTGGTTCAGAATTTAGACGGTGATGAATCATTTTAATGTATTCAGTTTAATTATAATTTAACACATGTAATATGAAATTTTTGTCCACTGTGGTTCAGTGGATAATGAACCAATTGATCATGTAGTTTCATGTGAGTCCGAATGCAGGACATGAGCTTAATGGGTTGAATAAATAGATTTTGATAAATAACATGATGAAAAGTAATCCTGGCAGAATGCTGTATATCGAATAGGCAGCATTTGTTCCTAGGCACCTAAGCTGACATTAAAGACAAAAATGAAATCACAAATTAGATGTATGAAGTTTTATCGATCAAGCATGTCCATTTCTGATTGTTAATATGTATAAGAAAAAATAATTTTAGGTTTATTGATTGCATTGAATACGTGATCTCTTAACCCTGCCCTGGTGAAGTCAACTGTTGGTTTTCTTAAATTCTTCTGTCTTACGTCATCTGGTGCATCACCATTCAAAATGTCTTTTTCAGGTAGATTGCATGTTAGAAATGGTCACCGTAGACTTCACATACAACTAACAAGGATTTTTGTCTGTAATAATGAACTGCCCCTCGCCCTCTACTTCTAAATGCAACTGCCGCTTTTTGAGATATTTTGAATGGTTGACGCATCCCGCATGACAAAAAAATTAATAAACACATAAATTGTAGAAACTTAATTAATTAACAGATGACATATTTTTTGTATTGATTTTTACTATTATCAAACCACTCAAACCCGAGTTGAGTGACTGGGCGAAAAAGCCCCGAGTCTTGTAAAATAAAATTCTACAAAGTAAATGCAAATTCAATTATCATATCGACTGCGGAAGCGTAAAAGTACGTAAGCCACACCAAGCAAATTTTACAGGAGACACAAAAAGCGTATATTCTATGATTTTAGGCCAAAATCAAAATAGTAAATAAACACAGCCCTGAAATAATTTCATCCTTTCCGGTACCACAAAAAAAAAAAAATGTTCCATCGGGTCCACAAAGGATTTACAGAATTACAGGGTAAAACAATACATCCAGGGTTTTTTTTAATAAAACTATATTTATTTTGAAGGTATAGAATAATGCTCTAATTATTACATTTTATACACATCTAAAGTATGATATCGGTGAAAACATTCACCGATGCAAAGGCCGGGCTTTCTCTCACAAGTTACACAAATGTATCACGTTTCTTTCCTACCTCCAGGAATTTTTCTGTTGGAGCATACCAGGCAATCTTTATACTTCCCTTGGGGGTTGGGGTATAAGAAATGACCCCTTTTGTCCAGTCTTTGCTCCCTATCGCCCGTGGAAACCAGTCCAGTTTTTATAGTTTGAGCCCGAAAATCACCAACCAAACTCAACAATAATTCTTCTCGGAATTTGATATGTGATGTTGCTTTTCTTCCTTCTTGAGTTGCACGCTGTTTATTCAGAATATAGGAATTGATGATGGACGTCTCCATCCCCCAGAAAAAAAGCTTTCTCCACCATTTGAGGGTTTTCCTCATGAAGCAATATGATGTTGCATATTGATCTGCAACATCAACACCACCCATATTTTTCTTATATTTCAGTACGATTTCCTGATTTTTGTTTCTGTTGGTCGAATGTTCAACGTCCTCCCCCTTACCGCACGTCTTACTTCACGTCGTGTTGATCGTAGCCTTCTTCTTATAGTATCAGAGGAAGTATCACACCATGTGCTCAGCATTGTCATAACTCTTTGATCGCGCCCTGCCATTACCATTATTTTTTCTTTGCGAATTGCTTGAATGTTTGCAGGGTGATTATCTGTTTCCAGGGTAATTTTTTGTATCAATTCTTCAGTAAAAAAGAGTTGAAAGTATTGTAATGAGATTGTACAACTTGATAGAACCACTGATTTTCGCAAGATGCAGTTTGGTAATGTAATACAAATATCATAGTTTTACATTGAAATATTTACGTATACAGTATAAAAATATCAGTAGGTTTTTACAACATGAGAACAATTAAGAATATAAACAGATTGTTGAAGCTATATGGTGAGTAAATTATTCTTAACGTTATCTTCTTCGTTGGTCTGTAATAAAATATCTGTAATATCTTCCGACTTGCTTGTGGCCATCTACTCCGCATGGTACCTCTCCGAGATAACAGAATTTTTACATAAATCCGGTCAATCTTTAGGTTTTCGAGGATTTATTGAACAGGGTTTTGTGTATAACGAATTTGGGTCTGGACATCGAGCTTGCCGGGATTTCCGTCTAGTGTAATGTTTCGTAAAGTCCTATTATATTCTCCTTTGTGAACAAAACTCAACGGATATCTCGTATCATTATTTTTTTTCAAGTTGACATGGTGATTTACCATGCGCTACCGAGGCTTGGACCACAAGGCCCCTAGTGGTCAGTTCAACTAGGTTTTTCTGTTGGGGATTTACTTCCCTTAGTCCAGTTATTAGGCGCCGGTTGTTCGCTTATTCCATCCCCTGCTATCAGCTGCAACTGACGCTGCATTGCCCAGAGGTCGCCCCGGTGAGGCCAGCAGTAGGACTTCCTGGTGGTTCGGCACTACTCATCTTTCATGTAAGGGTAGATTACTGACATATGTGGGGTCTGCCGGCCGTTGTCCTTCATATCTTATCTATCCAATATTTTTCTTTAAATCAGGAAAAATAGTTTTCCAAGCCCATAGAAATAGAAAATAGAAAATCCGTCTGCTCATAATTTATGTACATACTCCATGAGATCGTATTCCAGTTCCTGATATTGCGCTTTTTTCCGCGAAAAGCCTGCAGATTTTTTTGTTATTTTACACACCACTTGCATGTGTTTTACATAAATTCACATCAACGATTTGTCGATGAACTGCATTATTTGAGTGGGGAAGGTTTTGCCCTATCTCCTATCATTATCTTGGCTGCAGGCTTGATTAAAATGTCGCCAATCGTCTCCGCTGCTTCTAAGATTTTTTGATAATCATCTCTCGTCCAACCTTCGTTATTTTTCGAGACTGATTTAAATCCTTAAGTTTGTTTTCAAAAAAAATCAATTGGTTTATTTTTGTACTGGTTTGTTTCAAAATGATACTTTAAGGTAGATGGTTTCATGCTTTCATTTGTTAAATTTTCAGAAAAAAAGACGCAAAGTGAAATAGACTATTTCATTTCCAGTCCATGAGAATCCAAATTTAAGATAATCTTTATCGTTCTTTTCTTAACAGGTTCTTTCAGAATTGAAGGCTGGTCACCCTAGTTAATTTCATTATTTTCTGATTGTTGATTGTTACTACAATCACTGCTTTCTTTCGGCTTACAAGTTCCAAATTTCAACCAGCAATCCATAATCTTAAATGTTAGGGATATGAATTATCAAAATCAATTACTAAAGCACATAACGAACTTCCCTGTTGGAAATATCACACGAAAGCCAAAAATTCACACGCGCGCGCTGTAAAATTTCAATTTGTACTGGAGTTTTTTTGTATAACACTTGTCTGGGCCAATTTCAGCTATGTTTAAAACCTACGTCTTTTTCACGGAACGTTTATTAAGTTTGTATAGATTATGATTATACGATTAAAGCTATTTTGAAAAAAACTGAGGGTTACATCGTTTTTCCTTTCCACAGTCGATATGGACATTGTTAATAGTTTACATTGTCAACCAATAATTAATTAGGTTTTTACTATATAATATAATTAATTATATAAGGTTACACTGTTTACAATATGTATATTATTTGTTGTTTTATCTTTTGTATACTTTAATTTATTTGAATTGTAATTCAATTGAACAATAAAATCCGCCCCTTTGCATGGTCATGGAAAGGGATGGATTTATAATATGAGCCTGATTTAATATAATTTTTATGAAATAATTATCAGTTATTTTAGTCTGTATTTTTTAATATCCACACATATAAATGTGTATTAATCATACAATTTTTAAACTCAAAACTGTTTGAAATACATAAATTTCCATTGTAATTTGCTAGTACCGGTCTGAGTTTCGCCTTTTGACATCTTAAGGTTATGTGAACAAATAATTTTGCAATTATACTTTGAATAGAAACTGCTATTTGCTTATGCAGAAAATTGTGAGATACTTACAACATATGTCGGTTGAGACATATCGACAATCTATCGGACTGGTTGGCCATTGCAACTTGTTTTCTGCGAGGTATAGTTTTTTTTATCTGTTAACCCATAAAGGACGTAATATTACTTCCAACACTATTTGCGACATAAAGAGTACAGACACAATTCTGCGTCCAATCGTATGCCGCAAAAATAGGTATTTCTTGTTAAAATATAGATCGTTTCAATAACTGTTATCAAATATATTAATCGACATGTATTGAAATGAAATGTGCTCTTGAAAGGGTTAAAACAATTTGTAGCATCTTACGGTGAGGGTCGATATTAACAGTGTTTAGTTAGAATATGAATCATGCACACTAGTGTACACCGCTTGAGATCCTGGGAAGCTGCTTCGGGGATACTTCTGGCACTTGAGTTCATCACGCGGTGGATTGGACAGCAACTCTTCTCATATATGTGTATGTCAAGTAGTTTTGAGTTTAAAATCGAGAGTAAATTATTAAGTTATTATTAATAAAATTAGTTTTAAGTTTCAATAAAACACATTCAGTCGGCAGTAATAAGTATACAATATCAATTTCTTTCATAATCAAATTATATAGATAATATTTCTTCATTTTTGTCTGTATATTTTTTCTACTATGTTTGTTATTGTGAACTATGGTCACCACAGTACCGTAGTTATCATTAAACCTTTTCAATGTTTGGATAATTGTAGCAGGAGTTTTAATTGCAATGGTTTTCCTATTGCCCTTTGCTATGCAGTTTCACAGCCATATTGTTTTTACAAATCCACACATGTTGAGGGTTAATGGTAGATTATATTTTATTAAGTACAACTGACTCAGAAGTTTTATATTCTTCCACGATATTCATCTATAATACTCAAATACTATAATAAGGAACGTTATTTGTTTTTAATTATTCCTGAAAATCCGAAATGTGTTCAATATTAGAAATCGGTTAAGGTAAATATGTTATATGCTATGTCAAAAATGGCTCGGTTCAAAAAGTAACCACTTTTTACAAATTTTATGCAGCTAGAGTATTTGAATCTGCAATTCCCAACTCAGTAAGACTTACTGAATCACATTGTGCAACTAGCTTGTTGGTGTTTAACATAATTGATCAGAATCCTTCTGAACACTTTTTAAATCATCCGTCTTACTAGAATCTGAAGTGTTTCGTCATCATAATGTTATAGCCTGGAATATGCCTTGGCTTCCGTCAGCAAATACCCCAAGTTGTGTCTACATTGTTCGCAATTCTGCAAAAAACTTCATCTAGAAACTTGTGTCTTGGTCAATATTTGGTCCTTTCGCAGACCTGAAAATATTTTGGCTTAAGGATTTTTATCATTCTTGAGATGTTGAATCTTTAAAAATAGGATATTCAATCTATGGTTACAAAGATGTTGACAAATTTTATTTCGAGTCCACGCTGTTAATCGACCATATTTTTAATCTATTAGCACTGGCTTTGGAGAATATAAGCGTTTGTTAGATATATTTAAATTTCGTTAAGTCCGTAGAAGAATCTACTTGCAGATATATAGTCTAACATTGTCTTTTAAGTAATCCAGTGGATATATCGTTTAATTTCTCATTTTGCAAGTTTTCATGCTGTCAATGTAATATCGTCACCATAACCTGGACAGGTTTGTTTTATTTCCGACACAAATGATTTTTGTCATCTTTTTTTACCTGCTGAAGCTATTTTCCATTTTTATATTTTGAGCAAGCAACTGTCAGCCAGCTAGTTCTCTTGTGTTACTTAACACTGGTTATTGTTTAGACTGATCTTCCATTTATTATTGATCGAGTTCGGAGTTGACATTTACGTGCAACCTCGGCATAATATCATTTTGTTCACTTGATATAATAAATAGAATTTGTCTTGTAAATTTTCCTTGATCAACTAATTTGTATATATTTGTAAGTTATATTTAAAAATTTTGTACATCAGACTTTTTAATATCTTCATATTATTTATTTCAATTGATGAAAAAAATTGACTATTATTGCAATATATTTTTAGTGTGTGCATTGTAAAAAAAAAAAATCAAAATTTATGAATAATCCTCTTGAAGGGGCGCTAAATTGTAGTTGAAATGATTATTGATAGAATATGTATATAACTATTAAGAATTTATCTTTCTAATATAGAAAAATATTAATCAAGTTATTAATTTGTATCAGTAATAATTTTTTTTTAATTATAAGTTGTGTGAATGATACAGTAACTAGCCAGTGACCTCAGATTTAAATTTAAAAAAAAATAAGTTGGTCATGAAAAATTCTTTTTTTAACATTTGAAATTTATAAACTATAGATTGTTTTTCACATATGAAAATGGTTTTGATAAATATATTCATATATTCCATATGAACGAACGAACGAACATGGTATAAAAATATTGATATCTGTGTTAACTGTGTATGCTTAAATATGCTGTGATTATGGTTTTATCAATTAAATTAATACAGTTTAATTTTCAAACTTAATATTGATTAATTAAAAATATTCTCTGAAAATAGATTTTTATCTGGCCAATAACTATATTATTCACATAGCTTATTCATTTTTTTGTTCATTGAGCACCTACACAAAACTAGGGAAAAAAATAGATATCAATAGTGCAGCGATATGTTATCATAAAATTGACTAATGAAATTATATACTTCAATTGAAAATTGTTTTTTTGTTTATAGTTAATCGTAATTGTGGCATTATTATAAAATTTGGCATGATTTTCATGTTTTATAACAGGGTTGCCCAATCTTTTTATGCGCGTGAGTTACTTCTTAAGAAAGATAACATTACGGTCTATGTTAATTTTACTAGACTAACAGGAGCAAGTTCTTTATTTATGATAAATATTTTGACAGATTTAAGAATTAAAAATCCATCAGTCAGTGATGCAGATATCTGATTTCACTTATTTATTTTGTTGTATTTCGAATTGATTGAAATAATATTTCTTATAATTAATTAATATTTTCGACTGATGGTGCTTGATGGAAATTGATTTTAAAT
>JAGVSQ010011418.1:0-12265 GCA_022683975.1 Rhyacophila evoluta | reverse complement strand
AATTTAAAATCAATTTCCATCAAGCACCATCAGTCAAAAATATTAATTATTTATACTTTATTTATATTAAAAATCTGAAGTTATACATACATTTGATGCATTTTTATTTTTATTGCATTTGGCACGCGACAAATTATTATATTGAAAAAAAAAAAAAAATTGGCACTCAGGCTCAAAAAGGTTCGCCATCCCTGATCTACATGATGAGGAACTAACGATATACTGATATGACTTGGGAGGATGTAAGATAGCTGGTGGATGACAGAGGTTTTTAAGGCGCCCATATGCTCTATTTAGAGAGTTTGTATGGTGGCAGAAGAATATTGGTCCTAAAATCAAATTCGGTATTTGATATTCAAAGCAAATGATAAAAATTTAATTGCATATGTTTTCCAGTGAAATTTGTGCAAAAATGTTAAAGTCCAATGTAAACTTAAAACGAGAACGCGTGTGAGTAAAAATATTTTTATTTTTACTCGAAATATTTAAAATGACTGAAAAAACGCGCGGAGATTATTGTCTCGCTCTACGTTCAAGGTCACGATATTTTAGAGTCAAACGATAAACGATATTTTTTTATTTATTGAAAAAATTGGCCATTACTTGCATGATATATTCTCAAACACATAACTTAAGTGTGGTAAATTATAGGCACATAAAAATGATTGACGAATAAAGAGGGGTAAAAAACTAGCCCTCTTTGATGAATGGCTCAGTTATAAACTAAAAATAGTTTTATTATGAGTTTTTCTCTTTTGGTACGGATTTGTAGAGATCACAAAGAATGTGTTCATTTTTATATGTACTGCACACAAAGTCATCATTATTAAAGTTGTTGTGGCTTAAAGCTTTAATAACTCGCAAAAGTTATGCAAGGATTTTATCTATATTATAAAATAGAAAATACATATGTGCGTATGTCTGTCACAACCACTTTCCCCAAACAATAAGCAATAATGATGTTATTTAAACTGGAATTTCTAGGACAAATTTTTTTCTTCAAATTTATAATATCAATACGAATATTCAACTAGGGACTGAGATAAATATAATATTTAAAGGATAAGTCTTAATTTGTCCCAGCCCCAAAATCTGAAAATAAATTTTAACAACTGTAATAAAAGTTATTTCTTAAGTATATGAATATATACGGTGTGAAGATATAAGTTTTAAAAGTTGAGTAGGGGTATCTATACAGTTATCGGCCACCTCTTTTCAGTGATCGGCCACTTGCCAGCAAAGCATAAAATATGGATAATTACAATCCTTAATTGTGCTTTTTTGTTATTATTTATCAGTAAGTGGCTAATTCCTGAATAATTTACCTTATCTCGATCTGTTTTGACAGTCTTGAAAGATTATTTTTGACGAAAATTGGTTGCCAAACATTTGATCAACCTACTATGCTCAGTTCTGTATTTACGGATTTTTTATTTATCCGACAGATGTGGAAATTGAACCCGCATTCTCCGAATGCTAAGCGCGCACGCTAACCTTTACACTACCGGAAAGACTGATAATAAATATATTAGAAGACTGAAATTGTTACTTTATTTACTCAATATGATATTAATTTAATACGTTATTTAAGAAAAACCAATATTTTTTTTGAATGAAAGCCCTTTTTCATGGTCCCAAATTTCATTGGCCATCCTTTTTTCGAACTTAAAAATTAAGTTTAGATACTAATTCAAAATTTTCAGCTTACCTCCTTTTTATAGAAGGTCTATTAATGTATATAAACTGTGGTTATTGAATAATAGTTATTTTGAAAAACTGAGGGTTACGTCCTATTTGTTTTCCACAGTCGATGTGTAAAAGAAATTTAATTTGTCCTGAAATGAACTAACATTTTGAATTTGCCATATTTTTTTACGGTATATCTATGTAAGACGTGTTTTGCTATTAATAAAACTAAAGAAAAAACTACGAAAATATACAAAATCGAACAACGGATAGAAAATATATAAAAAGCTCATTTTGGAGCTTTTTCTCCACAGTCGATATATTATCAAAAATATTTAGTTTTTAAGCTTCCTATAAAATTTGTATAAAGTCACTTTTGCTATTTTATTATTAGGCTATTGATACGTGTTTATTTTTAATATGCTAATAAAAATAAAAACAGGAAGAAAATCCATATCCGGCGCTTGACGCTTGAGCCGGCCGTTCGCCATATCCTGTCTAACGGCTGATTCACTGACCAAATAAACACAGCGTGACGCAGATTAGGATGGATCCTGTCACAGGTCGAGGGGCGACTGGAGGATGGGGCTTCTGCCATCATTCTTGACGAGTATTTATGTCCGAGGAATGACATGCAAACGTATATACGCGTTAAGTGGCTTCCTGAAACTTGAGTATACCTTGAGAGAATAGTAGTTTTATTTTATAATTTATAAACTTTATTAATACTAGTAATACAATACTATTTGTTTACGTATGTTTGTAATTGTAAATTTCATATATTATTTCAAGTATTCCTTTTTAAAACATCGACTTTGAAAAGGAAAAAGAACGTAACCCACATATAACAAATTTTACAGGAGGCGGAAAAAATGGTTATTAAATGATTTAATGATTTGCTTTATTCCCTGGTAGAGTAGGGGTAAGCGGGCGTGCCTAAGAATCAGGGAAATGCGAGTTAGATTGGTACGTCTTCCAGAAAAAATTGAAAAAATCCAAAAACGAAGGACTGGGTTGGGCAATTATTTGACAAGACATTTCTTTAAAAAATAGTCTAAGGAGACATATCTTCACATTTTGGAGAAATATATTTATGACTAATATGTATCGACTGTGGAAAGAAAAAGGACGTAATATAGACATGAAAAATTTTACAGGAGGGGCCAAAAAAGTATATTTAAAGATTTCAGCCATACCCCAAAACGTTACATAGGCATAACCTTGAAGTGCATGAAGATTGAAACTGATGTTTTATTTACTCGATATGATATTAATTTAATTTATTGACTTATTTAAGTTATTTAAGAAAAATAAGTACAAGTGATCGGGTGGAAGCCTTTTTTCCTGGACGTCAACTGATGCAACTGCGTTTCTGGTTCATAGCACGATGCCTTAATACATAGCTTTATGACTTTACCATATGCTCCACTGTCAAAAAACACATTCTGTCGGAAAAACCAAGAACGTGTATGGAGCCAGAAGAGTTACTCAAGTCGGTCAAATCAGCTGTTGGACCCATCGGGCCATCCGGTTTGGATGTCACAATGGCGAATTTCATTGTTTATAAAAAGTTTGCGGTGTCATAAGGCGAGCGTGATGATCTCTTTTCATGAATTGTTTGACCAAATAAGTCTTTTTTAAGCTTAGTTTAAGTGCGTGGCTACTTAAGTCTTTGGCAATTTATATTTACTCGCGGGACATTTCCGTGGAATAAGGTAGATCGCTTTTCGATATCAGTGCTCCGGGATACGCATGATTAAGACCAAGTGTAAGAACGGGGCGGTTGGATGGTTGGCACATTAATTAGGCTCCAATTTTGGAGCTAACATGTTATAAAAAAAGCATAAAGTTGTTTTGAGTTTTTTGTGAATTTTAAAAAAATTACACCAACAAACAAATACTGACAAAATTCACGTATTTATTCCAAATATACACTGATAATACTTATAAATTTGCCATGTTAGAAAGTCATAATTATTAATTAAGTACTAAATTAATATGAGCTTTTTTGTTTAAAAAGCTTATGAAGTCTACATCTTTGTGTGTTGCTATTCAAAAGATTTTTTAAATGCTTGCTTGGCTAATACAATAATTTCTTAGATAAAAAATGATTAAATATACTTATGATGTAAATGTAAATTTAATTCAAACCGGATTAAAAATATGTGGACCATAGAAAACGTATGTGAATTGTTAACATATAATTTATGAATACATAAAATAAATGTCAATTCAACTTAAATTGGTCCTGAAAAGTGTGAACGGTAGTGGATAGTAAACATATGTGAGATGTTAATACATGTATCAATTTCCCATTTATTTTGATATGTCCGCAAAAACGACCGATAACATCCATTATCAAACCCGGAACAAGTAAATTCCGATCGTTCAACGTCTGTCTTTGACAAAAAACTCTTGGACCACTTCTTTACGCACTTTTTGTGTAAATACACACTTCCCCACATAAATGACCGTCCTCTTGTTGAAAACATATTGCATGAATTAAAAAATAAAATATATTTTTTAAAAATTCCAAAAGGACAGTAATCATATTACTTCTTCTTTCCTTTTACCATATTCGCTCCCAAAGTGGAGCACATAGATCTACACATTGTGAAAATATCCACTTCGAAAGGAAACTTTTCAATATAATACGCTGAAAAATAAAGCTCCCAAGGCGAGCTTTTATAAAGTTGAAAAGTATTTCATCAATATATAATACTCTACGTAAAGTTAATTAATATCGTCTTAATAGTTATATAATATATCACGGCCAACATTTAGATATATGCATATATTTTTTTTATACCATGTTCGCTCCTAATGTGGAGCATATAAATCTACATATTGTGAAAATATCCAATCCGAAAGTAGAGTATATGGATTTCTGCAATGTCAACACGTAATGACAGATTGTTTTTCAAAAGAATTGTTTAATCCAATGAGCATCTAGTCATGCCTTTTTGGATTATTTAAATTTGACATATGGGGAATTGAACCAGCATTCCACGGATTGCTAAGCGCGCACGCTACCAATGACGCTACCGGAGAGATTAAACTATATTACACACGTGTTTTTCAATTTTGCAGGCAATTGATGAAAATAAAAACGTCATGCAATACTGTAGTGATTTTCAAACACTAAGTTATTGCGTCTAGCCGCTCAAAACTATTTTCTCCTCTGAAATACAATGATATCATTGAAATAAAAATATACATAAAAAAGAGATTATTTTTGTTATTGCCATATTCTATGTGGAGCATATGGCTACCATATGACGTCCCCAGAATTTTTTGTCATGTATTTAAATGAAATTCGTCTTCTGAACATTTGACATTTGGTCTATTCGACAAACCAGTCCTGTAACGACAATAGTATGCTGATAATATTATTCTCTCTCACTGCCATATCCGTCCTCTATGCGAAGCATATGGCCGCCGTATGCCAACTTCAGAATTCTCTGTCACACACATCCTTCCAGATCATGCTGGAACCCTTTAGTTCTACTGAGTACATGAGTACACTATGTCATCAGAATTCTACCTATCAAAAAAAGACTCAAGCAAAATCTAGACTGGAGACATCCGTAGAACATTTCCAAGCCAGTTCCAGCAGCATCGCTGCAAGACTTATAGTTCAACAGAAAGCTTGCCCATCTACTCTCTTATCTCCTAGCTCTTTACGATGTTAGACCATTTCACCCCCAGTATCTGACGCAAGCATCTGTTTTCAAAACTTATATATGGTTCTTTAGAGCTTTTTTTAAGTCCCAAAATTCACCACTGCTCAGCAATACTTAATAAAAATAAAATTATTAATACAAACTTATGTTTTTTTTTATTTTAAAGAATACATAAAGAGTACTCACTGTCCATTACAGGGTACTAAAAGTTAAATTAATGTTCTCTGGTATGGTAAAAAATGTAGAGTAAAACAAATTTATTGAGAACAATACATTCATGCCGTGTGAACGAAGCATTTCGAAAGGGATACTATTAAATCTACATGTGGGCAAAGTGAGGCGACATTTGTCAAGTGCGATCGCCGTCCCGACGGCAATTTTCCACGCCTGGCCGGCGTCGTCAATCAAAGGGGCTTTTTCTTTGGCATTTCATTTCCTTTGGCAAATATCATTGAGACTTTTGACCTCTGCATCGCTTGCGGTGTCGGGGAAAGCTTCAAAGTAACTGCCACCATTTTCCACTGTCGAGCGTCTAGGAAACGAGCATCTTGCTTCACTGATGGCATTTTTAAACGATTCAATTTTTTATGAAATACGAAACATTTCAATAATAGTGTGCTCTTCAACGTTAATAATTTAAAAAGTTATACAGCATATATATATTTCGATATCATCATCATACCATGTATGTTTCAAAAGTGCAGCATATGGATCTACACAGCGTGAAGACATCCACTATAAAAGTAGAGTATGTGGATATCCGCAATGTGAAGACGTCTGGACATTTTTTTTAGACTTGTGTGTTTGCTTGTTGGGTGACTTAGGGAGGTAGATTCTCACTTATCAGGATTTACTGTTAAATTTACGACCAAGAAAAAGGACTTCTATCTAATGAATCTTAGTGTTTTTTTTAAATAATAATATCTAATTGGGTAAATAAACCACCTGTTTTAGTCTTCATGCACTTGACATGTTTTGACTTTAGCTCAAAATTATTAACTAAACGTTTTTGTGCCTCCTGTAAAATTGGTTCTATGAAGGTCACATCCTTTTTCCTTTCCACGGTTGATATGATCTACCTAACTCTCTCGGTAGACTCTCTTTTTTCTCTTTATTCAATTATTGTATACACATTTTTGCTTTTATTTATTGTTACTTTTACGATAAATAACTTTTTTTCTATATATTTTTAAATAAGTTAAATAACATATTGACCACCAAAAACTTTTAATTTGTAATATTCTCAACATGTGAAAAAGTTAATCGATTAAAAATAAACTCTTTTTAAGCTTTCTTTTTTATTTTTGGTGTAACATAAAATGTTAATTTTAAAAAGCAATTATTGGTTTATGTATATATGCTGAGTTTTAATTTGTTTTACTGTATTTTACATGTCGACTTTGTAGTTTGCGTAAACCAAATAAAATAAAAAATTACCGCACATACGTAAACCAATAAAATTTATCTTTTACTTTGATTAAATTAATTTACGATATCCTATTCGCGAAATTCTCCAAGGGTTTATTATAAAGAACACAATAAAAATTAAATTCTGTTTCGTTCTTTTTTATCAAATCAGATTAATAGATAGTATCCTGGTAATCTTTACAAGAAGGATTAATTCACAATTAATTTCTCAATTATCAATACATAACCCTTTTTAATCCCTCATTCTCATATGATATAATTAACCACTACCTTATTTTAGTGGAAATGCAGATAATCGATCTTAGTTTTTCTTGAAACTATATGATTGTCACCAATTAGATAATTTACAGACGAATCTGTTTTAATTTTTTTTTTAATTCTCATAACCTAACCTAACCTACTCTAACCCAAGTTTTGACAATTTTACACTGCTCAGGCAAAAAGCATTAACCATCAATATTTTGAAAGGTGCTTTTTTCAGAGTCACAATGTACATAACTAAATACACGTTCTGTCAAAAGAAATCACGCAAATTATTATCTAAGCTCAACTTTGATTTACAAAAAAAAGGACCTACCAAATTCAGGAAAGAGGAATCAAACCTTATTCATGGCATTACTGTTATGTGACGGTTATTACCTTTTGCCTTAACAGGGACGATATGTAAAAAATATATACATTTATCTACTTTTTAAAAACTGACACAACTTTTTAATTCTATGTTTTATACATTCATACTAAAGGCAAGTGGCTTGATTTCATGAGGGTTGGAGTTTGACCAGGCTACCCGTTACTACCTTAAAAGCTATGTAGCTGTTATGGAAAGCCCATAGACTTGGAGCTACGTCCTATTTCCTTTCCACAGTCGATACGTGCCTAGCAATCTGGAAAATGCGAGTTAGATTATTACGTCGGCTGAATTTTAAAAAATCAAGGGTTGAGCAATTATTTGACAAGCAATTCTCTTGAAACATAATCTATCAAGACATATCTTCACATTGTGGAGAAATATATTAATGCATAATTTATATCGACTGTGGAAAGAAAAATGACGCAACCACAGAGACAATTCTACAGAAAACGTGCCAATATCAAAATATTACATAGACACAACCTTGAAGTACATGAAGATAAAAACTGCTGTTTTATTTACTCGATATAATATTAGTTTAAGAAAAATCAGTAAAATTGATTAGATAGAAGTCCTTTTTCCTGTTCGCGAATTTTATGAGTGATTCTTTTTTTAAACGTAAAAGTTAAATTCAACCACTAATTTGGCATTTTCAGCTAACATCCGTTTGATGGGATGCGTATTAAAATGTATACATTCAGATTTTTGAATAAAAGCTATTTTGAAAAATCTAGGGTTTGTTCCTTTTTCCTTTCCAAGGTCGATTTGTATTTACTATATAATCTATAACCAGGGTGAACACATAAATTAAGCATTTTTCAGTCAAAGGTGAAACCTGGGTCGCTAACAGTGATCTCACATATGGAAGTTTACCAGTTTTAAATAATTTAAAATTTAGCATCATTTTTTGTGAATACATTTGTTTTTCAAAATACACAATAAAAATTAAATTCAGTTAAATTATATTTTTTTCTGATTCTTGTCTACATTCGACAAACATGGATCAAAATCAGGTATGTCTCCAAAAGACAGTAGGATGAAAATCATTAAAAATTGATTTAATGAAAAAAGTTGTAAAAATATAATGTTCGACTATGTGATTTTGTTTATTTATAATAAAAACACTTTCACGTGCGGAATTTGGTCGACTTTCAGAATTGGTAATAAAACAAAAAAGAAAAAAAACGATTTTTGTTACTTAAATGTCTATAAGTGTATTGAATATGATAGAATTTTATGATTTGGAATAATTTATAAAGTATTTACGAAACATTGTAATATTTTTCTTAGAAATAATGATAAAAGATTTGATACAAAAAAATTCTGTGAAACATGTTCGTTTAGATGGTTTCCGCTGAAAAATAAAACACACACCACACAATATTTCACACTTTCTAGAATCTCGAGTATTAAATATCTTTTGAGAGACGCTATGCATTTTAATGGTTTTCGTTTACCTTTGAACATTTTTTTCTAGCATACTATTATAAAAACTAAAAACTATTTGCAATTTCAGAAATAAAAAACTTGATCGTTATTTGCGACTTAGTTTTTTGATTTATCATCTTAGGGTTGAACATAAAGGGGTAGTGTGTGAGTATACCCCATCAAAAATGGTGTTGATTTAATATATCGTTATGATAGAAAATGTTTGAACCAAATCACACATCATAGTTTCAAGAAAAACGCATTTTAATGTATAATACTCGCTTTACTTAAGCTCGTTTAAACATGTTTTGAATTTAAATTGTGTAAAACTTGCTATATAAATTATTGTAATTAGCTACAACAATCATTGTATCGTGTATTAAAAGTCAAATAATAAAAAAAGTGTTCAAGAAATGCAACAAAAAAAGAAAAACAAAAGAGACGACACATCGATGGGAAAAATGTTTACTAACTAATATAACCGCTTTTGATACTCCTTCTCTTCTCTTCTAAGACGTATGACATCATTCATATAAATGATGGACGGTACTTTTCTACATATTCCAACGTAATTTGATACCCACACGTAGATTCCGGTACTAGATTTAATCTGACATGATTATTTCTGTTGATATTGATCAATATTTTTTTTATTTCGTTATGACATTGAAATAATAAAAAAATTTATGAGGAGTGCATAAAGTAAAAAAAAATTGCCATCGGTGTTTTTGGAGAAATAAAATAAAATAATACTGGTTACTCACTATCCACCACCAGGCAGTAATGGCTAACCCGTACTCGGTACAGTAGATACCATTAGCATGCATACAAGTTGTTTCATAAAAAATGAACAATAACCGCACGCCATCAGTTTAGACACTTACGAGTAGGTCATAAATTAGTTATGTAATGACTTCATTTACGACTTAAATAATAACCTTATTCACATTTTAAAGTTACGCCTTCGCATTTTTAAAAAACATTTGTACTAATTGTTTTAGTAACAGAAACGTGGCAGAATTAAATAAAATGCAGTGTAACTCATTATGTCCAAACAATTATTAAGATTATATCAGAAGAACTGGAGAAAGAAATTTGCAAAAAAAAGTATAAGAAATATACTCGTAGATAAGAAAATGAATCAGCAAAATAGACTGAGAGCTACAAATGTTTTTGTATGATTGTGCTGCTCATTTTGCGCAATTTGATTTGGCCAGGCCCTATCTAAATAATGGAGTTTGGAAAATTGTCTCAACTTTGCAGAAAATAATATCATGTGTGTCTTTTTAACTGTATTTTTTTATGTAAATATCTATCGCACTCTTTTAATATTGGACGCTACAATATAATTTTTAACAGCTCTTAAGCCATGTCTTTTCAATTAGCCATTTTTCAGTTCAAAACACGCACGTTAACCTCTTGGATACCGGCGAGACTTATGTTTGATATCCATGAATAAATAAGGTAACCAGACAACTGCACGCATGCTAGCTGCTCACACGACAAGTGCGCGCATCTACAACTGCGCACATGAAAAGTGCTCACAAGACATTTGCGCGGATATTGAAGACTCACACTAACACAAAATTAATATTGATACATTTTATAGTTAATTTACGTAATTATAATTATAATAAAGGTAGATTTTGATGTTGCTATTGTTCGTTTGTGATAATATTGTTCAAATCATTTAAAAACATCTTTGTTTATATGTAGTGCAAAAACTTGTTAAAATATGTTTTCATTTTACGTTGAAGATAAAAAGAAAACAAATTGTAATTCAAAAGTATGGGGCATATAATAAAAACTATACAAACGTTGCATGTAGCGTCATTCACTTTTAACGGTAGACAAGGAACATTGCGCAGAAGTTTGAATCGTTTATTTGGATATCTGCGACTCAATCCGCTGCTCTGGAAGCAGATGTTTCATTCGTTCCACAACTGCACAGCTCTCGGAGGACTCGCTCAAAATTGCATTAGATACACCGTTGAAAAGGATGGACTACTACATCGTTTCTCAATTTATATTTCAACTTCAACTTGTAAAAACAAATCCTGACATATCCATTAATTTTGAACGTACTTTTTAAATAAAAAGTTATTTTTACAAAATAAATTATCCAAAGTGAGGCTAATTTACTAGCTTTTATCCAAGTTTGAAATAGATTCAAACGCATTGTTTATTAAATTAATTTTTATTTATTATATAATGTTTCCTCAGTAGCATAGTTGGTAGCGTGCGCGTCTAGAAATCCCGGGAATGCGGGCTCGATTTCAATCTGTCTGTCGAATTTTTAAAATCCGAAAAATGCAGGACTGGATGCCTAATGAGAATTTGTCTGACAAACAATTCTCGTGCACAAATAATCTGCCAAAACGTCTTCAAATTGCGGAAATTCATATACCCCTCATTCGTGGTGGATATCTTCACACCGTGCAGATCTATATGCTCCATGTTGGGATCGAACATGGTATAAAAATAGATATAATCAAAATATTATTTACGAATGTGCTAAAAAATGTATTTGACGATAAATGTTACAAAATAAACCAAATAATAAAAACTAATTAATTTTCGTATTCTCTGTTCTATTTAACTTATCACTATTATTTATGTATTAAAACGACCTCGTTTAACGTTGTTTTGTTAACTGTTGTTAAAACACATTCCCCGTGCTAAACTCAAAACTCCATAATGAAAAGACATACCATGACAGAGTTTCTTCCAGCTCCCAAGCGCGCAGGTTAACTATGCGGCTACCGGGGAGGTAATATCCCAATTACTGTTATATAACTATATAAATATAACCATAACTATACCTTATATAAATATAACTATACTTTTATATAATTTTTGTCTTAATAGTACACGATTGATAATTTTTACAATATGACATTAAGTGATATTCAAAATAATTTATGAACCGGGAAAGATATGTGTTTTATTTCTTGATTAATATCATTCTTTACAAAGCTTTTTTTAAATTTTGCCACAATTATTAAAGCAGTTGTATTTATCGGACCAGAACTAAGGCGAACTGTATATGATTTAAAAAAAAAAAAATATTTTTAGATTTCATTCACAAAAAATATATATTTTATATTATTATTTTAAAAAGATTCTCAAAGTATTTTTTACTTCCTACACTACTCTAAGCAAATGAACATAACTGAGTTTGATTTTAAAGAAACCATTAGGTTAAATTAAATACGATAAAGTTTCTCATATAAAATTTGTACACAAAAGTGATTGATCATTTTTATAATATAACAATAAATGATATTTAAAACGCGCTCACACACTTAGGTGCTACCAAACGATATTAATAAATCATAATTATATATCGAGGGATATTTTTATAAGCTTTTATTTAGTTCTGCTTTCAAGGTTCCACACCTCTTATTAT
>JAGVSQ010011417.1:0-12267 GCA_022683975.1 Rhyacophila evoluta | reverse complement strand
ATTTAGAATTTAAAATCAATTTCCATCAAGCACCATCAGTCTAAAATATTAATTACATATGCTATGTTTTTTATGCATCGCAAACATTATTAAACATATTTATTTGTATGTATAATATAAACAGATTTTACTACCTTTTTGTCATTTTTTCTCTTATTTGTAATGGACCTAGTCTACATTATTCCAAATAAGCTGTACGTTACTTGAACTAGTTCTACTGATTGTAATGTTGATACTACGCCTATAGTGTGTTGCCATCTTGATCAAAACTTGAATCCTTACATTTGTATATTTCCTGAAAAATGTTATCGCCACAAAGTCTTTTATAACAGCACTGAAACGAGGCCGTTGCTGGTTTAATAATGGCTTGTTTCATCAACGTCTATGGAGTGCTCATTTCTTAGCCCTCAACCATCTAATTCTTATCAGATTGTACTCCTTTATGCTTTCACTTTGAGTCCAAAGGCGTGCCACTTAGTCCAAAGGGAAACGCAATGCGTTACGCTTTCAGATTTCAGTTTTTTTTTAATATTACAGAAAATCTGATCGTGATAAAAATCATTGAATGTTTCAAGATGAACTTGATAAATGTTTATGAAAAGGTTTTACCCAAAAAGATTTATCACAAAGAAGACTAAAAATTGCTTGAAATAAAATTACTTAAAACCTTTATAATATTCAAATAACTTACTAAACGTGTGTCCCATACTATATAATTAAATATTAATATTAAACTCACTACTATCAAATTTCTAATGGAATCGAATATATTTGACGATTTTAGCAATAATATTTCTCACATTAACACATTTAAATTTACTTGTTGTTTATTGGAATTACATAATGGTAGTACAATATTTGTACTAAAATTCTAAAAATTGATCAGTTGTCGACAGCTATTTCAGCTGTCACACCACAATATTATATACTCTTTATTATTCGACGTACAATAATAATCAATATATTATATAAGTAATTATTAAGTATTGCTATTTATTATAAAATATATATTTATACACATTATAACTTATGTTATAGTAATGGCATCTTAGATCGATTTTTGAATGGAATATTAACAATGTGAAGAGAGAACTTCATTGATAATATTTAAGTGTCGTTCAATTAACAGAGCTCCATTTTACAACATTTTATTAATTGGTTAGTATCTTTACTATGCAAACATAGTCTTTGTAATGACTACGCACCGAAATAGCTGTATTTAAGCTAGAAATTTAAGTTGAACAGGGTATTGTTGCTCAGCTTTGAATATCAATTAGTATATTAATTATTAAGTATTATGTTACTGATGTGAAAAGTGCAGTATTAAATTGACGGATTTTTTTTACGAAATATATTTTGTATCTTTTCTTAATAAATAATTTTAAGCTATTTGTATTCATAGTGGCAAATTCGAAAGTACGTTGGCTTGACGGCGTCATCGTATAAGCTGTTTGTTACTTTACGCCAATTTTTTCCATCCCCTAAGTCGGCTTGATTTGATTTTATCTTTTCACCACCCCCAAAAGTACAGCCCACATTTGGCAACTTTTTATTCGATTAGGCACCTTCCGTGTTGCTTATTAAGTATGGTAATAATGATACAGGGTGCTGATTTTGAAGCACTCCCCTGTTTTGGACGCGTTTTGGCAGCGGTTTACCCTGATGTTGAAGGGAAACGGGGAGAGGGGGGTGTTATTAATTTCATAGTCAGGCTTGAAGTGTGGCCTGTATTCTTTACTCAACTTTAGACTAGCAGGCTTGGTCGACATTTGAGATGTGATATATTAAACAAACGTCAGCTATTAATTACAAAATATTGGTAATTACAACCTTCAGAATAAATAACAAGCCGACCTTAATTTAAGACGATTACAGATTGGAAATCTATTTTCGATCAAAGCCTCATTAATCCTATTGTAAAAAAAAACCGATAAATGGGACGTATATTTCCAAAATGAACTGATTCCATGCCATTCAGTACTCTTAATTGAACTGTATAAGACTCATATCCCAACCTTCTTAGTAGAACTATTTTTATTATCAATTCACACAAAATATCGTTTTGGTTTATTTTGTGATAACAGCCACAATTTCAGTCATAAATCAATTGATCTAGTCATTACCGCGCCGTGTTATTTCCAGACTGTGTATCGCACAAAGGCGCCTGAATGTGATGGGGTGCCATAATATAGGAAAATAAAATCTATTTTAAGTGCATTCTTATCTGAAATGAGTGTAATGTAAAAATATGAGATTTGTCAGTTAATAATCAATGAAAATATATAAGCAGATGGTTCAATAAACTGTTTGTATAAAAACGCTTCCTACCCACGACGCGACACTGCATTTAGGAGTTGTTTAATTACAAATTAATTAATAATACCCAAAAAGCTCAGAACTAAAAAGTGTAGTAGGACTCAAGTATCATTTGATTCTAGAATTAAAATTTATTTAATACTGCTTAAAATTTAATATATGGGAAAATATTTAAAATAGAACTTTTACCATTTACCATGGTATAGAAGAAACTAAATCATGCCGCAGAAAATCGCAGTTAATACAGTTCGGTTCTAGGATACTGAATTGTATAGTAAATTTTTAAGTTCTGGGTAATTTGTGTATTGAATGATGACGTATGTATGTCTCTAAGCTAAACGGTTGCAAAGCTCTGTTTGGGGAAGTGAGAGGTTTCATTTCCTGAAGCGGCGGCCGCTCACTTCCGTCGGCGATGTTATCGATAATGAGTTCGCAAAGGAGGCACTAATCAATGGGACGAGCTTGACAACAGACCCAACAGAGGGCAGAGGGTCCCTCGTTTAAAAACCGCACGCAAAGTTTATTCCCCTCACCCCACCCCATTGCATCCCTCTCAAGTATTGTCTCGTAATAAGCATCAAGATTAAAAGACCTCATCATTTTGTCATAATTGAAATTTGCCCTATCTTACGAACGGGATTATAAAAGAAGCAAAAACAAAACATCATTAATGTGTATTTTATTGAAATAAAATAACAATTTTTATCTACTGTTTCCACAATCACAAATGAGGGGTGTATTTCCAAAGTGAACTTATTTTGCTATGCCAAAATTTAAAAGAGAACATTTTGAGCAAGAATTTTTTGTACAAAATAGCCATACAGCATTTTTTAAATGTTTACTTTTTTATATATTTTATAATTGATTTATTCTACTGGTTTTCACGTTATATACCCGACGTTTTTCTATACAAAATAAACTTGCTGAAATCTTCTTCCTTAAATTTTGGCCTAGCGGAATAAGTTTATTTTGAAAACATATCCCTCAAAAATAATATGCGAAATCACAATTTATTGACGGTTTATTGATTTTTGACGAAGTTTTCAGTGCTACGCTATGAGTAGGAGGCGTCCTTGTGCAAAGCATTTTTTGCGCCTAACCTCCCGCCCCCAAAATATTCCTAACTTTTTTCTTTTTAGATTGTATTTTTGTAAAAGTATACACTTTTATTTACCTTCTCTCCGGAAGTCGAGCAAATAGATTTCCATAGTAATAAGACTTACGTTGTTAGATTTTGCTTTAATAATGATTATTTGTCAGCAAATCGATGAATTCTATGAGGAGTCAGCTCTCTATTATATATTATGCATAAAAACATATATAATACCAAGTCCCATTTTAGTTTCATGCTGATATATTTTTTGAGGGGTATGGTGTAATTTGAATACGATATATGGGATATTTGTGAGTAAAAAGTTAATTTAGCGTTATTTTTTGCAGCAAAATCAGAGTAGACATTTTTTTAGATGTCTAATTATTTAAATTTTCTCCCCGGTTAGCGCAGTTGATAGCGTGCACGCCTAGCGGTCCGGGGAATGCGGATTCGATTCCCCATCTAGTCGGATTAAAAAAATCTGAAAATGCAGGACCGGATGCCCATTGGGTTGAACAATTGTCTGACATCTGTCAAGACGTCTTCACATTGCGGAGATCCATATACTCCACTTTCGGAGTGGATTTCTTCACGCTGTGGATCCATATTCTACACTTTGGGAGCGAATATGGTATATAAATATATTATTCAAATTTACACAAACTAACACTGCGTAATTGTAATGATTAAAATTAAAAACGGTGAAAAATTTGCTGTGAAAAGACGGTGGAATATTTAAATATCAGCTCATTTTGGGCAACTATATAGCAAAGATATTTTTATAGAAGACAGCGAGTTATGATCAAATCTAAATTTGATTTTTATTACATTTAATAACGTGAATTCGGAAATCTTCTGCCATATTCAATATCACAGGGGTACAGTTCTAGACGCTTTTATTAAAAATCAATACTTGCGAGTAAAGAAAGCGCTTCGCGAACTTAAGACAAAGTTGTGGAGATAATAAAGACGAACGCGTTGATTGGGAAAAAAGGAAGACGAAAACTTTCATTTGACATTCAAAGCATCTGTGCACAGAAAGTCGCAGAATTTTCGCTCCCACTCGCTTTTTTGCCGAATATGTAAGGCGCTGTCGACACATACCAGACCAGTTGAATTCTCATGAAAATAAACTTTGAAAATTCCGCCAATTTTTCTCCGCAATTTTTTTTTAATTTTCAAAATTAATATTTATGATTTCTACGCGTCGTTTGATTGTGTATCTTTCCATTATTGAATAACGTTTATTAATGACAGCAAACCAACATATCGATGACCACAAGTATTATACATTTGTTTAGGAGGGGTAAAAAAAATGAATTATAGAGTGAGACAAAAATCTCTACACGTTTCATTCAAGGTCATGGGATTCAAAAAAGTATCAATACATATATACATATATATATTTTATACAGAGAGATTATTTGTTTATTATATTAGGTTAGGTTTTAGCATGTGCTATAAATTATACTATTAAATAAAAAAAATTGAAATAGACATTAAATTCATATAACATATCATTACTATATTATAATTATTGTAATTGTATGCCCAATTTTGTTTTGTCAACGGACTGTTGTATCACTTATGAATTTGTGGTTTCACGCAATTTTAATTAAAATAATTTTATTTGGATAAGCAAAGATTCAGAGTTTTTTTTTGAGCAAATGTTATTGTTTGGGGGTTCAAGATGAGAATGGGGCAAGCTTAAAAAAGTTAATTATTGTCTTAAAACTTTCATCATGAATATATTGAACGGTATATTTCGAAAGTGAATTTATTCCACTATGATAATGTTTAATACTCGCATTAATCTCAAAAGCTACAGTGATGGCTCTCCAGTGTCAAGTAAAGAATATTTTTTTAAAATTCAAATTAGTCAAAATCTTTTAGATTAATTATTGTAATTGGATATAGAAATCATTTTATTACATATTAAAAGAAAAATAATACAAAATTAGTTCAAGAAATGCAAAAATAAAAGAAAATCAAAAGAGACGACACATGCGAGCGGATATTATTTACCGACTGATCTAACCGCTTTGAATATCCTTTCCTTCTCATTATTCATATGAGTGATACACGCTAACGTACATGCATACCAACTTAATTCGATACAAACATCCTAGATGTTATACGAAATACTTTTTGATCTATATTTTTATTTCACAGTAACATCAATTTAATCATATAGGTTTATAAGAAGTTCATAAAGTGTTAAGACCTTAAAATCTGTATATTTAGATAAATAAAATAAAACAGAACTACCATTCACACTATCCACCACATAAGACATTAACAGTCAAACTCAAAGTATTTTTTCTATAAAAGAACTATCTAGTATTTACTTTTATTGCCAATGTTTTTTTATGTGATTTATTCTACTGGTTTACATGCTATACGAGTCTGCCGTACAAAAAAATCTTTTTTGAATTTTGGCACATTATAATTAGTTTACTTTGAAAACATCTCTATACAACTCAACTTTTCAAGATCTCAACAAAATCAAAATGGTTACAGTGGGGAGTAGCATTAGTGTAAAAGTAAACATTGTATTAAATCTTCACCTTGAATTATATAAGTTTCACTATTTAGATTTAATTAAGTAGTTATTACTGTTATCCAAGTAATACAACTTGACGCAGTACAATCTATTAACTTATTACTAAAACAATTCTAAAATAATGTACTTACTTAACTCCAAGTAACTCGCTAGATAATAATAGTTTAGTGTTGGGGGTCAGTATCCTTAGGCCGGACGTACGCCATTGAAAACAAGTAAGCTTAAGTTTGGAAGCAGTAGAAACCAAGCGCAATAATACGACCAGATAGTTTGAACTTTCCCCTCCGCGATCCTCAAAACACGACGCATTTTAGAGGGATATTTCAATGGATTAGTATTTAATAGACACCATTACAGTATTAAAATTATAATTAATTACAACAAGCACGCACGAACAGTTGGTACTTATGTTGAAAAAGCATGTTTAGATATTTTTTAATATCGGAAATTAGAAAATTCTTGAAATTTTTATTGATTCACGTGGGAGTACTTAATTAAAATTGTTTTTTTTTTATACAAAAAATACCACTGCTAATCGATAGTAAAGTGTTTTGTACCACTATTTAATTAAACCATCGAATTATAATTGTGAAAACAATAGCTATTTCTGATCGCATCGTTAAACAACTATACACTTTTAAAAACCAGTAATTTACATTTTTTTAAATTTTTTTATTACTGTGCTTAATATCATTATAATATATTTTGTTTTGTGTAACACTGCCAATTTTTCAAAATTACAAACGTTTGTTGCTAGAAGATCGTTCTCAACATTATAAGTTAAACAATGACTATGCTTTTAATTTGAACAGCCGAATAAGGCTTTGTAGTTCAGGTTCATCTCAAAAGTTTAGGTGTTCATTACCAACTGAAATAATGTCGTGTTTTAACACTGCTAGAAGATGTGGCGTTTATTTAAAGCCAATGACATGTAACGAATTTGTAGGCTTAAAACAGAATACATATTATTTCCCTTTGTTGTATTAGTTATAAATTGTAGTAAATTATAATTTTAAACTATGCATATTCGATTTATTAGTTAATTTTCGTAAAAAAAGTCGATTTGGAAATAAAGTTAACTGATTACTAATTCCTTAACAATAATATGTTCAAGCCCTCTGCATACAGTCAGTTAGAAGACACTGTTATAATAGTAATCTAACACTATGCACCCGCATAACCGTGATATACAATCAGAAACGTCCGCCCGACGTCATAACCAGTCCCAACTATTTCTATCACTGACATTGTAGATGCAACACATTTAACATCTTACACTGTATAATACAATCACTACACAATACACTTAGTCTTCGAATCACGTGATTAATTCGTTTCAAAGATTTTCACGTCGGCTTACGTATCACGTAAATCAAGGAACCCTTTTTGTTCAATGATTTTTTGAAAGTCACATACAAATTAAAAAGCTTTTTAGATAAGTTTTTGGATTTAGCGTGTGCTTTTTTTCATGTTGGAAACTATCATCTCCACTCCAACGGTGCAGCTAGATATTCAGCGCCATGGAGCAAGTGAAATCGCTGCGCTTTCACAATTACTAAAAATTCTAGTTTTGCGTCGATAATTTTCTGGCTTTTAAAATTTTTCAATATCTTACGGTGAACGAGAAGGTTTCTTCTCAACAAGGCTGGATATAAACGGGGTATAATTAGTTAGAATAGTAACTACGCACACTATAGTGCACGCTAACCAAGGCTTTGGAAAGCTTGTCCTAGAACACTTCTAACACTTATGAAGAGCGCCTTACGTTCGTTACGCTACGGCGCACACCTGCATAACGGGTGTGGGGACGTGGCAGGTGGTGGAGGGGAAAGCAAGTCTACCACTGAATAAAGTTTTTGCTTAAGAAAACAAAAACTATAGAAACTTCAATTATTGATTCCTTTTTCATAGAAATTAATGTTTTTTTTCGAGGACCACCATATAGCAAGTGTCGTCACTTTAGGATTGCTTTATCGAATATCCACGGTGCCTTAAAAACCAAGACGTGCTTCAATTAATTAGATAGTTTATACGGTATTATATCAACGGTCCTAAATTGACAACACGTTTGTTTCATTTTCATTAATTTCCTATTTCTTATTTTTGTTCGTCCTGAATATATAACGAATGTATTGTTCGTGTTGTCAACTTATGGGCATTGATATACTGTAATTATTATTCTTACATAATACAGCAATAAAATAGCTCAGTTATCTTAGCTCTATGTTTTTAAATGAAGTTTGTTTTTTATCTCCCGAATATTTGACAGTAGGTTTATTCGACAAACCAATCCTGTAACGACGATATTACATCATTTTGTCTTATTCTCTCTAGAGATATCAGCTGTTAAGTCGAGCATACTGTCAAAGTGTGATAGCCTCTTTTTGAATATTGCTGCTAATATAATAATAATCCATGCAAAATTTGCGACCCGCGACATTTCAAATTTTCCCTGCTAAGGTTTAATGTTCCTTATCGACCTTAGCTATGCCTAATCGAGTACGATTTATTATTAGTACCAACTTGTATTAAATTACTACGTACCCACTCGTGACTCATATTACGTTTGTGTTACTTAGGTAATATTATTGGAAATATGAGTAGAATATAATCAATATTACTGTAATGTGTTGTAAATCTGTACATGCGTCCATGGTTGTAGGATATTTACAATTTAAATAAAATCAGAATACAAAATTCCTGCTTAAAAGCTCCGTCACGCAAACAATCCTCCTTGTTAAAAAATAGGTAATTCACCTTTAACCAAGCCTCCGATAGGTGCCACGCAGCAGAGCGACAACAGCAGAGCGTCGGCAATAGAGATAACGTAATGTCGCTCTGCCGAACTTGCTCACTTGCTCACGCACCTATTTATAGCTATTTTGCATATCTGTTACCAACGCTCTGCTGCTGTCGCTCTGGCGCCCTGGCATCTATCGTAGCCTTAGTGTCGCGCCGTGGGTTGGAGGTGCTCTTTCGCGAAAAATCTGATTCTTAGCCGTTTAAAGTATTTGGTACATATATCCAGTTAACCCCTTCATATCGTTCCTTCTTATAGAAAATCTTCCCATAGCGTTTGCGGCAGTTCCTCTTATAAAAGTCCCCCCGATAGCGTATTTTTTTACAAAAGGCTAAATTGTCAAGGTCAAATAAAAATTTGCATCAATATATTATATTATAACTGCATATGTATTTTATAAACGTGCATTTAAAACATATTTTCAGTAGCTTTTTGTGTCTTTTGTAAATATGTGTGTGTGTATATTTTTTTTGAATAATCTTTAATTTGAAGATTTCGGACAATTCACAAAATACAATTGAAATAACGTAACCTTACCTAATCCATCCTCAAGTTTTGTGTGGGTGCCTAACCCCCTATAACGTACTATCCCTATAGCGAAGTCTCATTTTTTACGCTATAGGGGTGTTGACAGTATTATATTGTTATGGTATGCTCGTTTTAAGTATGAAAATATCATTGCATGTCGAAAACACTGGCGATTTTTTTTTAATATTATCAAAAGGCGCCCATCGTATTAAAACGCCCTTGTTGATTGTATAATGTGTACATTAGGGTTAATATTATTCAATATTTCTACACAGGTATTTTTAACCAAATGGGCTATGCCTCAAAGGTTTTATGCGGGCAGTTAATTGTTCTGTTACGCATCGTTATAGTAATGCAGCTCAAAGTTGGCTCTGGTTTCTTCTTCTTTAATGCGTGCGATATTGAAGATTACATTAACACGGCGTGATAGAAGACTTGGTGTACCAATACTTAATCTTCTCTCAGGCTTAAATGTGGTGAGCCACTTCAAACGTGGCGTATCATCCTTGCAGATAATGTATTCAGTTCCACGGGGAATTGACGCCTGATAGATTTGATAATATTTGTAGCTCTTATGTAAAGTCTTCAAAGACGGTTGAAATATTGCATAACATATTTTTTATCATGTGTGTTTCAATAGTGGAGCATTTTATACATCTCAACAGTGGAAAGATGACCACTTTAGAAATGGTCTATCATATATCGATCTACGCGTTATAAATAGTTAGTTTTGACAGGTGTTATAATAATAATAATAATTTTTCTCCCCGGTGGCTTAGAGATAAGAGTGCGCGCCTTGCATCCGAACGATTCGGACTCGATTTCCACACAAGCCGGATTTAAAATAATCCGAAAATGAAAGACCGGACGCTCTCAAATTCTCATGAAAAATAATCTGTCAATACAATGTCTTCACATTACATAAATCTATATTTATACATAATTTTCGGAGTGGACATTATTTCACACTGTGCAGATCGATATGTTTTACTTTTGGAGCCAACATGGTAAAAGTAATGATTATAATAATAATGGGATACATTACTATTACAGAATAGAGAACGAATTACAAATCATAACACTTATATTTTTTCTATCTAGTGTTGTAGTATTAACAGATCCAGTCTGAAAAAGAACTTAAAATATCAACAAAATTGTATGGTTGAAATCGTATTATATCGCATGTTATAATTTCTAGTATTATTATTATAAAAAATCAATCTATCTGTAACTGGTTGGTTGATTCACTTGGCTATTTACATTTTTTTTATCTCCAACCGCAAAACAGTTAGAGGTTAGTACGCTATAAATTCAGTACTTGAATTATATTTCGTATGATCATTTTATCACGTGCTTTTAAATTCAAATATACACAAAAAAAAAAATACCTTGAAGATAATGCCTGTAAAATATCAAGAGATACTCTATTTTAATTCAATATATTAAACAGTAATGAAATAATCTCTGAAAAAACAAAATACTTTATTGATTAAATGATATTTAAGGGTCAACATGTTTTACGACATTAGATAATGAATATTCGTTGTTTGCTCAAAGTATCTTGTATTTAAATGTAATTTTCTTTCAAATAAACGCTGTGAAAATAATACTGAAAAATGGAAAATACCTTTATCTGCCTGTCTGTAAGAACTTTTCCAAAATGGTAAACGGAAGCATTTTCATACATTATTTTGGCTGATATTTCTAAGTGAACTGTATAGATTTTAATTTTCCATTTCTTCAAAGGCAGCGTATAACGAAAGGACCATTTTATTTGATTCAAATTGATGAAGGCCGATGATTAACCATATATAGCCAAGTATTGAGAAAGTAATCAATAATAATCTATGAATAAATTTAATTATAATGAATGAGTTTGAATCTATCTCGAGCAAAGCCGAGGCAATGAGGCTAGAGATATTATATATATATCATTTCCGCTCTGAAAGTAAAGCTTATGGTTCTACACGGTGTGAAGATCTCCGTTCTTACAATCGAGTATATGAATTACCATAATGTAGAGACAAGTCTTGACAGATAATATTTTAAAAGAATTTATTGTCACCCAAAATCTCGACCCAATCGGCATCCAGTCTTTTATTTTCGGATTTTTTAAAAATCCCTCAGGTGTGGAAATCGATTCCGCATTTCTCGTATGCAAAGCGCGCACGCTATCCTCTTGGCTACCGGGAAGACATGATTATAAATAATACATACTTAAATTATTATACGAAAAATAGATGATGGTTTCTTTGTAATAGATGATGTCTACTGGTGAGACAGTTTTTTTTTCTCAGCAGTATTTTAATATATTAACGTCAGTGAGGATGAAAGGTGTGCTATCTGAAATCTTTAAATCTTTAAGTTGAATACTAATAGCATTCGTATTTAGGTGTCCTAAGATATATTATGTCGAACATTGATTTGCTACCCCATCCTCATAAATTATATTCTACTTGTAATATACCAGGTGTAATCAGCTGGATCGAAAACTATTTTAATAATTAAATATTTACTTTCCACTTATTTTGAGAATACCTGAAATATACTATTTTTTTATAGATTCAATGTTTTCTTATTCATATTCCGTTACAATTTCAAAAATATTTTGGTAAAACTTAATTTATGCACATGTATTGTATTTTTTGATAATGTATTCAATTCATTCGACATTTCACCTTTATAGCAAATATTTCCAATTATCATAAGGGTTTTTTATATTCATCGAATATAGATTAAAAAATAAATTTAAGGAAAATCAATAGTTATTCAGTTTTTTAATTCAACTAATTTTACAGCATAATAAATTTAGTCTCACCACGTTCCATACACATATGTATAATAATTAATGAGTTATCCATTTTTTTCTAATTTGATTTTTAGCTATGCCCTCTACGAATGATACATGCATCTCTTAACACTTAACCTGCGGGCTACTTTTGGCAAATTCGCAAAATGCGCTTAACG
>JAGVSQ010011415.1:0-12268 GCA_022683975.1 Rhyacophila evoluta | reverse complement strand
GTGTAGATCCATATGCTCCACGTTGGGAGCGAACATGGTTAAAAAAAAAAAAAATATATACATATTATAGTTTTGTATGAAATTCGACTTACGACCGATTCTACTGGTGACTGAGGTGTTGAAACGTATCTCCGTTGTAAGTCGAGGAATACCTGTATATATGCTATATTTATTGTCGTAGGTAACTAGTTGTTTAGTCAATTTATTACAAATTGGACAAGATAGTTTGTGTTGTATACATGTATCAGATTTTATAGTAGAATAAACAGTCAACGGTATACAATATCAAAGCGAAACATTTCACGAAGGTACAAAAATATCATTTTATTGTATCAAACTGATGGCAAGCAATAAAAATTTTTTGAGCATTAGAGCATCTGCACTAACAAGTGTGAATAAAAAATAATTGTTCTATAAAAATGAGATTTAAGTGACTACTGAAAATGAGCCACTTCTGACGTTATTAAAATTCATTTGATGCATACAGCTAAGTATTAAGTTTAATAAAATTATAATAAGTTTATTTTGTCTTAGTGATTTCTGATTTAATTGTTGATCGAAACGGATGTTAAAATGTACTGTATGTGTGGATGGCACCCCCATGTCACTTTAAAAGTCATGCAGCGGCGCTGGGATTGGCTAGGGTATGTTCTACAGGTGCCTCCAGAAAGCCTAAGCCCTGTGTGTCCTTTTCCGACCAATAGAGTTCCAGAGTTCAGGAAAAACGGCAGATACGATCTATAGGAAGTACTCCACAGATCTAATGAACGGAGAAAAGGATGACCTCGGAGGATATAAGACGGCGGTTGGTGAATAGAGATTCTTAGGAGTGGATATGGTAATACTAGTAAAAGTATCAGTCATCTCGGTGGTCGAGTAGATAACCACACGCTTATAAATAGTTAGGCAATGGGAACCGCAGGTTCAAATACTGTAGTACATGAAATTCAATATGTTCATATTATGTTTTTAAATGTAAAACATGAATATCTCACGAGATGGTCAATTGGTTGATAATTAATCGGTTAAAATAAATATCTATTATCTAGTATGTTATATCTTTGCTTACTGCCCACGTATAATGTAGCCTGAAGATGCCGAAAGGCAAAACCCGGGTCGCTAACAGTGATCTTACATATGGAAGTTTACCAATTTTAAATAATTTAGAATTTTAAATATCTATTTATTCAGACCTTAGTTTAAACTGCTTTTTTCAATGAAAATATTATTACAGTCTCTACACATATTCATGTATGGAAGTTTTTGAATTTAAAAAAAAATTGAACTGAAAAATAAAATGTAAAATTATGTAGCCTATTTTTAATAAAATGTATCACTTGTTTAGCCGAAATAAACCTTCTATCACATAAATTTTCAGCTGTCTTAATACATTTAAAAGGACATATCTATTTTTGAAATCTTAATTTGGTAACACAAGTAATGCGAAAAAATCACCGGTAAGTAAAGTATACGTTTTATATTCAAATTAGAATTATGACAACGAGGAATAGAAAGCTACTATTAAAATATATTTGAACACAACGGAACACATAGTGGAGTTGGTGGTAAAAAATATCTCATTCTGGAGAAGAATTCCACTGTTTTTTTTTATTATACGACCTACATATTCAGGAAGTGTGCTCAAGAGTCGTCACCTTATCCATCTGTATGAGACATGAAACTTCTAAGCATGAATTTTTAAACGAACCTGTTACGAACAACCAGGTAATATTATATTTGAGATATTTAATTTCAAGTTTTATTAAAATACTTTGTTACTTCATTATCGTAAATAAAACCGTTTTGTATCTTTGTTGAAACACGTAATTGTATAATTTGAAATAATTAATGTTTTAGAAAGACAGTTGGTAAGTTACATGCATATTATAATCTACCATGACCAGAGTGATGCTATTTATATCAGTCAGAGGATAAGTGACTTAAAGCTTTTATCGCAAGCTTTATTAACACATTATATTATAATTTTAACGTATCCTTTGATGAGTGCTGATCAATTTCACCAAACGTTTTATATTAACTATAGTTGTTTGATGTCACATTATATTATAACAAACGTCATATATTTATAATGTTATATTTCTATTTAATAATTATCTTGTCTACATTATAATTAAAATAAATGTTTTATACTATACGCAGCTTATACCACAATTACACTAAAATTGCAAATTACTGATGATGGATACAAACAATATTTTAATTAAACAAAATACCAATAATTATGAATTTGCTAAAAATCAGATTGTAGATAAAAATTTTCAATCTATATCGATTTATGTGTGACTTTTATGTATTACTGAATTATATCAATGAATCACGTATATGAGCCGTAACAGATATTTAAATCAAGTGACATGAACAAATTTATTATTACCATGTACGCTATAAAATTGGAGCATACAGATTTCAATAGGATGAAGGTGATCACTTCAGAAATGGAGTATTTATCTCCACATTATTGAGATTTATTTCGTAACCAAGACGTAAGCGGGTGTGTTTCAAAGCCAAAGATTAGGAGTTAGATTCCCACAGCTGTTGGATTAAAACACAAATCCAAGATGTCTGATTGGATACCTATTGGGTCGAGCAATTGGCTGAAAATCAATTCTCGTGAATAGTATCTGTTGAATAAAAGTATTGAAAATGCGGAGATGCATTTTTATAACTTATCGAAAAAAACACTTCTTAGTTTCATCTATATGTTTTTTTTATAAAACTAAGCCAGTAAGCTCGATATTTATAAAAACCCTTACTGCGATGGCGTAGCTACTGAAGAGCAGTTGGAACGCTTGTTTCAGGCGCAAAAATTATGAAGGGCGCAAGTTCTGGTAGGAAGCAAAAAAAAATTAAGGTAGCGTGAGAGCTAAAAAAACTAGAAACCATTGTGGGCGCAACAATTTTACTTGCTCGAGGGCGTTGAATATCTAGCTACGTTATTGACCTGCCATTTAATTTTGTTATACGTAAAATATAATTTGACGAAAAAATATACATATTTAATCATTTTATCAACTCGCAGAATGATATTTCGCTAGGTTGACAATAACCGCAAAGGTCGAGTGCTTTTTGTATTTATATTTGGAGGCCACCGGAGTGTTCCTCGAGGAGGTTTTGTGGAAGAAGCTTGTTACAATTGTAACATTTGTATATGTTACTGGTATATGTTTGTCACTCAACACGCTGTAAGTCCTTAAGGTACGTTACATAATAATTATTAAATGTGTCTAAATGGCAGTTATTTTAACGACTGTATAATTATAGTTTAATACGATCCAAAGTTATAACTTCGTAGAATTACGATAAAGATTTTTGACAAAACTTTTTTTTTTTATCATGTTCGCTCCCAAAGTGGAGCATATGGATCCACACAGTGTGAATAAATCCACTCCGAAAGTAGAGAATATGGATCTCCACAATGTGAAGACGTCTTGACAGATTATTTTTCATGAGAATCGTTTGTCAAACAATTACTCTTCCTAATGGGCATCCAGTCCTGCATTTTCAGATTTTTAAAATCCAACCAGATGTGGAATCGAACCCGCATTCCCCGAATTGCTAAGAACGCACGCTACCAACTACGCTAACCGGGGAGATAACTGATATTAATTTTTCTAATCTAAATGATCCCAGATTCTTACGATCACATTTGTCTTGTGAGTGTTATGTATTAAATTAAACAATATTACTTAGACAGCAGACAATTGACGTATTATCTGTAATAATATTTAGAATACTTTGGTGTTTATAATTTCAAATGTGGTTAGTACAGGACCACATTTAATGTCCAGATTGCGCATAGCTCAAAGGCGCCTGAATATAACGGGTGATAAAATGAATTCGTCAGTACGTGCAATAATATTTGCACGATTAAAACAAGTCTACAATGTAAATATAAAAAAAAAAATTGTGTCAAACTTAGAAAAGAGCTTAAAAGTTTAAAATACCTTGGTTATAGATTAACGAACATATGTTAAAATATGGTTGATTTTTTTTTTTTTTGCAAAATGTCGGCTCCTATTTATGGCGTTTAGAGTGAGGCTTAAGATTCAATATCACAGTACGGTTGGTTGTAGTTAAGCAGAAGAAGTCCAAGGCGCATAGTGACAAACAAGAGAAAAATGCGATTGAAATTTAAAAGAAACTAATTAACATTTAGGATAAATTTTATATTATTAAGACTATAAAATGAAATTTAAATACTTACGTTGCATATATAATACTAGATCTTTCCAGATTACTAGATTATTGAAAAACGTCCTACTTTAAAAATTATTGAATGTTTTTTGAGTGCTAATTAATTATTATTTTGATCGTTTTGTTTGAATTTTTAAAATATTTTATTAGTATTTGCTCATAAAACCTTGAAATTGGTTGTGTTATTGTATTTTATTTTTTTAAGTGTATTTTCCATTCATAAAAAAATACATCGACATAATACAATACAACAACATTTATGTACATTTATTGGAAAAATAGTGAAAGTTTAATTATGACAATAATTATAATTTTAAAATAGGTATGGTCAACAATATATGTGTAATAAGTTAGTAAATAAATGAACAAGTTATCTTATATTTATACTTCGAAACCGAAAATATTTAAACCATGTGGACGTTTCGTAGATATACGAGTAATTTGATAATTTTGCTAGTAGGTAAGAATATATATCGATGATTTCTTCTGGGCGTATATTTCTAATTAGGTGTGTTTGTCCTATTAAATTATTGATGTTTTCGAAGCATTTTATGCTGGACGTAATACTGTCTTCTGCATAACTATGTCCAGTTTATCTTTTATCTATCAAGTTAAAAATATTCTCGAAACTTTTGATTACAATTCAGAATAGATTCAACATATAAATTACTTAATGAAAATACGACAATATTAAGAGGAAAACAAATAATTGTAAGGACGTACTATTGAAGGATGTACATAGGCCTATATATAGGCCATTTTTTTCAATAAATAAATAAAAAAATTGTATACTTAAAACTACTTTACTTGGAAATTATTATTTGTTTTACGTACGAGAATATAGTCTATTGAAATACATAATTTGAACATGGCAATTTAATCGTATAAGCAATGATAATCATTATAAAGCGATACATTGATTATTTTGAAACACATTAAATGTTTCAATTAAGTGAAATGTATCAAATTTTTTCACGTATAGTTGAATAAAAAATGTTGTTAGAATATGATTTGCGAGTCTCCAATTAGCAGACATACTTATAAATGAAATTACAAATATTTTCCGCGGCAATTTTTCACTTTTATAATAACTCTCTTCCTTACAAAATACTATTACGCGGAGTCTTTTTCGTAAATATTTACCGTGCTTAATATTTGCGTCGCCACTCTCGCTTCGCTTACAAAGCCAATGGAAATTGGTCGGCCTCTCTTAATTTTTAAAAGGTTTGCCTCAAAATTTTATCAGCACAAAAACAATAGTGATTCGTGCTTGATGTCGAGCTTTTCGGATCCACGATGCTATATTTTTAAAACGATTTATTTCTGCACAATGTTGTATTTCTACACCCTGTTCTATAATATAATATTTACATTTAAAAAATTATAATAATAATAAATAAATAAATTTAAAAAGCTCACCTGTGCTTTTACTGCCGATAGATGAATTTGTGCTACTCTCAAATCGAATTTCTTCATTGATATATCCTCCTAAAATTAATAAATCAATTTAAAATACACAGTGATAAAACATATAATTATAGGATTGGTTTATCGAATATACACAATAGGCAATATGAAAAACAAGTGTTTTCATTTAATCAAATAGTGTATACTATATTATATATTGTAATTCTATTACGCCATACAATAGCAGTCATATGTTTCTAAAAGATATCTTCGTGTATTTACTTGTACGTGTTTAAACGAAATTAGTTTTTCATCTCCTGAACATTTAAAAGTTGGTCTGTTCGATAAACCAATCCTACAACGTAGAGAATATTGACGTTTTTTTAATGTGCTATGTGTACACTTAATGAATTTGAATCCAATCAAAATTTGTTGATGATGAGAAGTGTATTGATAGTTTGTAAAATAAATAAATAAAACACACATATCTATGTTGAAATACAAATAATTTAACTGTCACAATCGTGAATTCTTTTCGAACGGTAAACAGTTATAAATATGACATTTCTACATACAATTTTTCATAGATATTATTGTGTCAACTGTGTTAGATATCTTTAGAAGCAAAAGATTTTCGTATAAGACTGATTATTTCCGTGTATTTCTTACAAATTGGTTACGGCTGGTCGTTAAAAGAGGACTAAAAATATTGTGCAGCAGAAACAACTATTGAAATACATTTCGACTGTGGAATGTAAAAAGGACGTAACCTACAAAGAACATTTTTTACAAAACGGATATTTAATGATTTGGGGCCAGATTCAAAATATTAAATAACTAAAAAATTTTAGTGCACGACGACTGACACTGGTCTTTTATTTACCCAATCTCAGTTAAACTAGTTATTAAATAAAAATCAATAAAATTAATCTGATAGAAATCTTTTTCCTGATCGCGAATTTCATAGGACATCCTTTTTTTAAACTTAAACTTAAAGCTAAATTTAGATTCTAATTTTGTATTTGCAGTTTATAACCTTTGATAGAAGGTATATTAAGTTGTATACATTATGATTATTTAAAAAGCTGAAGCCTTACGTTCTTCTTCTTCTCCAAAGTCGACACATTGGGCATCCATGGGCAATATGATATTTGTTTCATATAATATGATACATAAAACATATAGAGTAGATATCTTAATTTAATAAATATATTTCAAAAAAATATTTTTGATCTACGATGAAGTAAACGATTTTTATAATTCTATTTATTTTACGGAAAATCTCATTACGGGTGTAATAATTTTATATTTTACCTGCACAGTAATCACCATTCGCCTGAGCTTTTTAGGAGCTTTCAAACGAAAAGCGGACGAAAGCTTATGATTCGGTTTTTGCAAGACGAAAATTTACCGGCATAAATTTACGGTAATGAAAATTTATTTTTGCCATGATGGTATTTCAACATTTTCGCAAACTTTTGCGATCACCAATAAACGCGTAGATAATTTATCTGTATCAATATTGGTGGTTTTAATTAAGCAAAACACAGCGGCGTATTAACGAAATGTAATGAATTATTCCAATACTAGAATTAAAAATATTTTCGGTTGATTTATAATCAATTACTTACTTATTGGATTTAAATACATTCACATTAAATTCCGTTATTGTGACGCTTAAAATATATAAATTATTACTTTGTAAATTTTGTATTTATATTATTACATTTCTATTTTACTTTGGATTTACAGATTTCAATGGGTTAATATATAAACTGAGTTGTGTAATAGTGAATAAATTTTGAAACATTTAAAACTATTATAGCCAATATATAGAAACTTCTACTCAAATTCTTGAATGAAAAACATTTTATTGATTGTATAAATAATGCGCCATACTGTTTGCATATTGTTTTATTATTATACCATGTTCAATCTCGAATTGGAGTATATGGATCTACACAGTGTGAAGATATCCACTCCGAAAGTAAAATATATGAATCTCCGCAATCTTTCACGAGAATTTTTCGTCAGATAATTGTACTACCCAAAAGGCATCCAGTCCTGCATTTTTGGTTTGTTATAAAATCCGACAGATGGGGAATTGAACCCGCATTTCCCGTATTGCTAGGCGCGCACGCTAATCTCTATGCTACTAGGCAGTTGTCGAAACAATGAAATATTGCATTTCAAATATCCATTACAACTAGTAAATGATAAAAAACGCTTTTAATGCACTAAGCGCCGATGTCTCGGAATCTGACGTGACACGAAGTTAAATCATTGATTATATATAAGAAAATGTATTTTTTAGGCAGAAAAAATGATAAATATTTTGGATTAAATATAATATTAAAACCGTTTTTAAATCCATAAGATGTAAGACTGTGTTGGGCAATTGGATGACAGACAATTCTTGCATAAAAAAATCTTCGTACTGCAGGAATTCATATACTCTATTTCTGGAGTGGCTATCATGTAGGTATCCTTAAGCTCTACTTTCGGAGTGAACTTATATATATATAATGAATATGTAAATATATCTGATTAATTTACCTGTAATTCATTAACTTTATTATAAAGATGTCCTTCTAAAGATCTTTGCTGCATCCGAACCATGGAATCTAGAGAATCCTATAAAAAAACAAATTTTATTTTAATCCAGTATTCACATAATTGTGTAATGTATTTATACGTATGTAGTATAATATATAACTGTTGAAATTGCCTATTATACTTTAACTGTTTACTGTAACTAATCGGATGAAAGAACCATCAAAATAACATTGGCGAAACATCAATCTACGTCAGCACCATTAGTTAATCTAGGTCCCGGGGGGAAAGAAAAACGTCCTTCGAGGATTGAATACTTTATAACATGCATTAAAGCTTGTTTCAATTTACGGAAAAGCATTTAATAATATTACTGAAAGGGCAGTATACAATTTTCTTTTCGAATAAGATGAACAACGACTTTCTAGAAATATAATTAAGTAAATTAAGCCGAACTTCTTTAAGGTAAGTATTTAATTTAACGTATTATTTGAGTGCTCTATTAATATAATTTAATGATTAATATTGTAATAATAAGCTTAAAGATAATTAAATGAATTACAAAATTACAGTTGGTAGCTAGTACTTTGCTGTTGTATAAACCAAACTCTCAACATCTGTCGACTTGTGTAGAGACATATAAACTAATATTTTTTGTGAATTAGTTGATATCAATATCTTACTTTTCCAAATACTGATGGTGATGGATAAGGATTTCAAGCTCAAAACTTCTTCAAATGATTGATATATACTTGGAGTATCTTACCTGTAGTTGTTTAATTTGAATTTCTAAGTCTAAGGCTTCTTTTCTGAGAGAGTCATGATTCGATCGAATTTGCATTGGTCCCAATCTTTCTAGTACTAGCTCGTCTTTTAGTTGCGGGGGTTGATTTTCCTAAAACAAACACGAAAAATCGTAAGTTTTGGAAATACTTTATCTTTACGAAATATCGCTTTAAGCTCGAAGTGGTATTGTTTTGATAAAAACTACTTCTGGTAACGCTGTGGGCGTTTGATGAATATAAAATTGTAACCCAAGAATATCATTTCAAAACTTTCTGCTTGGGTAATGATTGTACGTATATTACATAATACATAATAATTTTATGATTCTGTCAGACGTTATTGGACTCAAAAGTTTATTTCGATTGGGTTGCTATGACTTACAAGAGATATAGCATCGGCAGGATCGACATCAGCTCCATCATGATGATTTCTGCTAGGCGGTGAGATGCTAGGTGGAGCGAACGGTCTTCTTGGAGGGCGTGCTGCAGCAGGAGTTGGAAGCGCCCGAGCGAGGTGAGCCAAGTCAGCGGTGCCACTCAGCGCACGACACTGGGCACTTAATCCATCGTATCTGCGAGCCTGTTCTGATGCCTGTAAGAACAAATGAAGCAAATTATTTATCGATTTGTTAACTGAGGTGTTAATTTGATAAACATTGATAAATAGAAATGAAGATTTTCTAGATAGATGGATACATCGTTATGCCATTAAAACAGAAAATGTTTCAAATTAATTATTTACAGAATATCACAGAAAGCGTAAATATTTCTAATAATGAAGTATGGAATTATAATTCACAAAGATTATACTATTAGAAAAACACGCGTCGAATAATCTTGAATTAAATTAGTATCATTTTAAAACGTTTTGAAAAACACATTGGATATTTAATAAAAGTAACATTAAGTTATGAACAACCAAGTCTTAATAATTAAGCTTTATTTATTACATGCAAGCGTAGTTTTGAACAGATTATGACGCATAAATGGTATCTTCGGTTGTCTCAAATGATCGTCTAGCTTAAATTTATGATTGAGCAGCATTTTAAAAATACAAATTAGTACATCACCATTTGGTAAACCTGATAGATATTACAATATATGTAAGAAGATATTTTAAATATCGATGCTGGATACACATGTTAATTAAAAAAAAATCCGCCGAACCCAGGAGAATTTTAACCTAATTCATCATGTATCACAAACATGTGTTTCTAACTATTAAATATTGCTAGTATAAATATACAATTTATAATAATTGATAGCAGGTAAAAATAATTATTATAAATACGGTTTCCAAAAGTCAGGTTTTCTAAAATTTTGCACGAAGCTATTTGGACAAAACTAAAGAAAAAAGCTCACATGTACACGCTATCTCGCGTTTTAATATTGACTTTCATTTTACTTTTCTCATGCAAGATAAGCTTGTTTTTATGCAAATTCATTAAAAGCCGTCGAAAATTAAGAAATTCTCCGAATTTTAACATGTCAAATAATGTCAGAACCCTTTTAAAAAGAGTGAATATTTCGAATTACACATATTCCCTTCTCTGAAATTTCAATATTTTTGTACATGTAAAATGTACAAAACGTTGTCTCCTCGGTAGCGAGTTGGTAGCATTCGCGCCTAGCAATCCGAAAAATGCGGACTCGATTCCTCATCTATCGGATTTTTAAAATCCGAAAAGTGCAGGACTGGATGCCCATTAAGTTAAGCAATTGTCTGACAAACAATTGTCGTGAAAAATAATCTAACAAGACGTCTTCGCATTACGGAGATCCATATACTCCATACTCGGAGAGAATATCTTCACTGTGTAAATCCATATGCACTAATTTGAGAGCGAACATGGTAAAAAAATAATACAATATTTATTTGATACTATATTCTTTGTGAAATTTGAGCATATAAATCACAATAGTGTGAAAATGATTTTTTTACGGATGAAGTATAGTATAAATATAAATTTCCGCATTGTTAAGACTCGTTTTGACAACTTATTTTCATTTTAAGTGTTATCAATCAACCTTATTGTGCCCTGGTCTTAATTGGGCGTATCTCAAAGCTCTGATATTGATAAGCAATCTACTTTATTCGATGGGATTGTCCCGGGAGTGAATATAAATTACCCAAGTCGTTTACCATGCACTTAAGTGTGCTGAACTCAAAAATAAATAAAATTAATAATTGAGATTTATGTGGTTAAGCGATTATGTGGAGAAATCACCACGTGATAGAATGTGTATTAAGTTGTATACTTGTGACTATCGAATAAATAATATTTTGAAAAAACTGAAGGTACATCCTTTTTCCTTTCTACAGTCGATATGAAATAATATAAGCATACAGGATAAAATATTTGGAAACTCTACCGAACGAAACAAACAATTATTAATAAAATACGAAAAAATATACGTACAAAATTATCCTTTATTCTTTGTTTGTTTCAACTTTTTGACAGCATTTCAAAAATCACTTCATAACAGATATTTTTCTAAATATTTAGAAAAAAACTGAAATTCGAGACAGGAATGAAAGTCTCACATTAATATTTGAAACGTAGCCGAAGATTTATTTTTTAATGCGAATGTTGTTTTATTTCATGTATGAAAAATTTTTACAAGATGGAAAATTTCTGGAGGTTTTTTTTTTGGTATTTAATCTAAACGTATAAATAATGATATTAATCATACAATTTAAATTACTTACTCTAGATGAAACGACTTCAGCCCCCTGTAAAACGGCTTCTGACAGTGTGTTGCATAGATCACTGTAGATTTCTTCAAGTTCCTGAAAAAGAAATATTTATGCGGTTAATTCATTTTATAAACAGAAATAAAAATAATAAGAGATGTGAAAATATGTTTTGAAAAGTGTTATAAATAATATATATTTAATTAAAAAAGCATTATTGTAAAGATATTATAGAAAAACAAATATAAACAACAAAAATAAATATATTTCATTGCAATACTTTCCCCTTGAAGAAATATTTTATTTGTAAATAGAATGAAAAAAATATTAAGCAATTATATTCGAATAAAAAGCTCACTCTTGTATTGCCATGTTTTACTGGGAAGGGCCATTTTTTTTAAAAGTAATTAATTATTATAAAATGACCGCATTACAAATAATCTTTATCCTAAAAATACGTCTTGTATTATTTGAATTAATTTTACACAATAATTCAGTTAGTTTTAATTTGTTTAGTGAACCACAGTTTTCCAAAATTTTCAATTTTATAAAATGTAGGTTAAATTCTAAATTATTTAAAACTGGTAAACTTCCATATGTGAGATCACTGTTA
>JAGVSQ010011413.1:0-12271 GCA_022683975.1 Rhyacophila evoluta | reverse complement strand
ATCAATATTGGATAAGATGAAATTATCTCGTCAAAAAATAAACAATACCTGTGTTCACAAATCAATCGATGATTGTAAAACATCTGCACGGTTATAAAGAAAATGAGTTTATGTATACAACAATTTTATGTATGTATAATATATAATCTTTCCAGAAATCAAAGTCATTTTAAGCTCAAAACTACTATTCAAAATTGTGTCCGTATTGTTTTTGCATCCGCTGAAGAAATAAATTAATCAACTTTAAATTCTTGCTGGAAAAAACTGTGGCCAGAAGTAGTCTCTGGAGAAAATGTTTTACCACCAATAGAAGATGAATACCAAAAAACAATAAACATTCGTCGTGGTATTGGGTTTTATTACATGGTTATTCATGACAAGAAGAAGAATAAAGTAAGGTGACAAGGTGCACGAACGTTCATGTACGCCCATACTCCACATTATTTTCTGGATTTAAGTTTGAAGAAATTTTTGTACATAAAGATTTTAACACATTTCATGCGGGACCTAAGGGTTATTTGATATATAGAAATATTAGAGGATTGTACGTTGAACGAAGAAGAATCAGTCGAAGTGTTGAATGAACCTACCACAATTAATAACTCAAAAAGCAGTTGCAGCGAAGTAGCTACATTTTTCACATTAAAAACAATAAATGACGGCTTGGAATTGGCTATTAAATAAATTTAAAAAAATATTGAAAAGGATCCTATGATGGAAAGAAATTCGAAATTCGAGAAGGAATTACAACAGATTTTGGAACTTTATAAAAAAATACGTAAAAATTTACACGCTAAAAGCAGACAATCGCTTATTACTGATTTTTTGAAAGCTAAAACTATAAGAAATCCAGAGTCCTACGATGATGAAAACTTACTACCGATCTCCAAAAAGAGTAAAACATGTAGAATTCTAAGTGACAGCGATGACGAATGAATGCTACATTACATTATTAAACTTTTTTTCTATACATATGTAAATGTATATTTTTTTATTTAAAAAAATTAAGTACATATTTATATAAACTATCTTCGATATTTTTTTTTGGAACGCGAACCCTTATTTTGTATGCACTTCAAACCTTGTATAACACGGATTTGTATTACACGACGTTTTTGTAGAACCATATAACCGTGTTATACGAGGCCTGGGTGTACTCATCCATTTACCATTGCAACAATGTGTGAAGATATAAAGCCTTCTGTCATAAATTAAAAACAAAATATATAGATCTCTATCCAGCTAACATATTTGAATCTGTAACCTTTGGTGAAAAGGCGTGGATATTTACCAATTCAGCTCTGTAATAAAAGCATGCAATATTGCAATAGATTGACAGTGTATTCTATATATAATACTATATACAGTGTATTAGCATTATTTTTCATATAAAAACCCCCGGGAAGACATTGTTTCACAAAAAATATAAAGGAAATAAGAGAACTCGTGATATGTGTCAAATATTAATATACCACATATTGATATCGGTGACTCAGCCGTCGGAAAAAATCGGTTCGCAGTGCGTCAAATCGTATCTGGAAAACGTTTTTCAGAAAAAAAAAAACTACAATATATATGATGTGAAAATGCATATAAAAGAGATAGATAATTGAAAGTTTTGTTTGAATTTCCGTCATAAATAAAGGTTACAATATTAAAATTTGAAAAACATCATTATTATAAAACTCTTTATAATATTTGAAAAACAAAAAGCACGTACTTAAAAAAACAGAAAAGAAATTCGATTTAAATTTGCAATCGGCTTTCAGTATTTTTATTTATTAATGAACTGTATTTTTAAAATAAAATTTAAACTGGAGGGATTTTATTTAAATACTTCCTGGTATATAATTTTCACGAAATTCAGACCATTTTTAAGGTTTGCATAGTCATCCAAAATGTTTTGAATTATAAATTATATTTTTTATTAACTTTATTTTTATACTTACCTAAATACGGAATCTCTACCATAAAAATAAAAAAATGCAAAATTTACAACGTTTTTTGACAACGATTTTAAATTTAAGCGAAACGAATATATTTTCAAAGTGTGAACGGTAAATTCTATTTTCATTAAAAGCTTTCATATAATAGTAATAATAGTTTAATTGAACGGTATTTAAACATTTTCAATAACCACTTAAACTCAGTATATGATTCTATTGCTTATATCACTCGCTCAATAAAGCATTAAACGAAGTGAACGTATTACATTCCAAAGAACAAAAACTAAGTTGCGAACAATAAACTATCAAAAGCTCAGCACTAGTATTAAGATGAATAGTTAGAATAGTAGAACTAAACGTAATCATTTACTTAAAGTAAGAGATTAATGAACCCGTTTAAGTTTTTAAACTACGTAATGTTAGACATTTTATAAGCTCGCTTTGAAGCAAGTTATAGTTATCATTAGAATAATAAATGCATGGTTGACAATGCTAATACATATCGACCGCATTAAGAGAAAATGACGTAGCTTACACATTTTCTTTTACAGAAGGCATAAAACATTATATATTATATATATATATAGCAAAGTTATTAGCGTGCGCGCCTAGCAATCTAAGGAATGTATATTCGATTCCCCGTCTGTGGAATTACAAAAATCTAAAAATGCAAAACATGCCCATTGGGTTAAGCAATCGTCTGTCAAACGATTCTTGTGAAAAATAATCTGTCAAGACGTCATCACATGCAGAAATCCATATACTCTACTAGTGGATATCTTCACACTGTGTAGATCCATATGCTCCACTTTGGGAGAGAACATGATATAAAAACATATTGATGCGGTGCCCCTTTTACTGTTTGCAAATTTCACGGGCCATCCTATTTTTTACTCTTAAAAGTTAAATTACGATACTAATTCGGCATTACAGCTTGCATCGTATTGATAAAATGCATACGCTATGATTATTGAAATAAAACTATGTTTGAAAAAAAACTAAGATTGACGATCTTTTTATTTTCTTTATTCGATATGATAGATGAAAATAGTATTTCTTAATGTCAAGGCTGTAAATTAAGAGTTGTTTAACCCTTAATGTTTCAGTTTGCGTGGGGTACATTTTGTTGTTCTAACATAACCAAAGGGGCATTAGTCTATCTATGGGAGCATCTGACCCGTTGGGAGTAGACGACAGTGCACTGCCCTTATCCGGCTTAGCGCCATATCCCCGAGGCTTCGCGTTTTATGTAAGACCGTTACACCGCGACCTCGCATCGTTACAGGTTGATGTCCCACTATTACACCGCGCAGTGTATTAAAAACTTTTTTTCCTTCCACGAACCCTTCTCTCACAAAAAATATCATTCCTTCTTTCTTAACGGCCGTTATATACCCGTGGACTAAATTCAACTTTTTGGTGGATTATTCCAAACACCGTTTTGAAAAATTACGAAACATTTTGCGAAAACGTTCCATATTTATTATTCAAATGGTCTATATTTTTTACAAGTCTTTATGATTTTTTTTCGCGTTATTTATATAGAATATATTATGTCACGCATAAACAATATATTCGAGAAATAAGAAATTTAAAAAGCGTATTTTATTAAACTACAACTTATCACGAGAAAAAACTACAGATTTAAACTAATTTAATTGACACTTGCACATAGCATGAGTTTGAGACATATATCTTGTCATTCTGTGAATTTCTTAATAAAATTTATAAAACTTATTAATAATTGTCTCTCCAGTAGTGTAGTTGGTAGCATGCGCGCCTAGCAATCCGGAAAATGCGGGTTCGATTCCCCATCTGTCAGATTTTAAAAATTAAAAAATGCAGGACTAGATGCCGATTGGGTTGACTTTCGTGAAAAATAATCTGTCAAGGCGTCTTCAGATTGCGGGAATTCACATACCCTATGTTTCGAGTAGATATCTTTATACTGTGCAAATCCATGTTTTACTTTAGGAGCGAATATGTAAATAAAAAAACAAATTAATAATGGTGTACGAGTAAATAAAAATATAATTTTTAAAGATGTATTGGATTAAATATGTTTAAACAATGCCCAATATTATGTTTGTTGATGACTCTCTTTGAAAATAAATGAAAAGATATATTTCTAAAGTGAAATTATTTCTCAATGCAAACATATAAAGTGGAACATTTTTTCAACAGCTATTTTTCGTAAAAAAGAAATAAATCGTCTCTTTTTAATTTTGACATGGTGGAAAAAGTTTATATCGGAAGTATAATTATGCTGTTATATTGTAAAATGTTCAAAAATCAAGAATGGGAAATTTTTTATATAGTAGAAATTGTATTATGAAAATAAAATATTTTTTGTACTCGTGTGAATGGCTTAAAATTTTTATTTCATTCGAGAAAAATATATTTTATGACGTATATATAGAAGCCAAACGAAGATATCAATGAATATATTTTACTATTAAATCTCTAGATACACTGTTAGGAAAATGCTGATACGACGACAGTAATGTCAAAGAGTATTTATTTTTCTCCCAGGCTTAAAATGTAACTAACGACTGGTTTGTTTCGTCGTTCTGAATGTAGGACGGTACCATTTTTTGCGAAGGCTTTTATTCGATTCTTGTATATGCCTATAAGGAATAGTTCCCTGCATTGAGATATAATATATGACAGAGTGAAATATCTGTACACGATATATTTGGAGCTTTATTAAGGGTGTAAAGTTAGCAGCGACATGGCGTTAAAGCTTTCACAGCGTTCTCTAAAAAAATGTAAGTATTTTTTTCACGCGCCGAATAATAAAAAGTATCATTACATTTAGTGCCGAACTGTAAAATATTACGGCTCATGTTTTTGTAAGCCACACTACGATGTTTTATAATTTTACACGCTTCAAACAATAAATGAAAACATTCAAATAATTTAAACTATGCATTATTTAAAAAAAGCAATAAACTATTATTATTTAACTAATAAATATATTAAGTTTGTGAATCACATGCGTATTAATTTATAATAATTTTACCAACGTTTCGTCCTTTAACATGCTTTTAATTTTCTTATTAGACTCGGTAGCCTAGAGGTTAGCTTGGACGTTCTCGCATCTGGGGAATGCGAGTTCAATTTCCATATCTGCTGATTTTTTAAAAATGCCGGATTCCATTAAAGATTTTTTAAGTGCCTTTTATTTACCTTCGGTAAGAAAACAAACAATGAGAAATTGAAAAATTAGTTTATTTTTTTAAAGCTTAGCCATAAATCGCCCTTCTCCCATTTCCCCTGATTTAATGCCTGGCAAGTTGTTTGACCATTCACTTTTGGAAGTAAGTTCTGGAATGAAAATATCCTAAAGCCAAGAAATATACGTTGAGTCTAATAATAATGGATGCACAAAAAAATAGATTTTTTTCATAAAATATATATATATATATAATGCAACAGTACCATTTAATAATTGATATCTTTCGTTGAGATCAGATTAGCTAAAAAAAGACTCAATTTATAATGATATATTTTTAAAATATTGCGATACATCATCTACGAGAAAATTAATTTTCTTCTTCAAATATTGTAATTAATCGTTTTGGTTATTTAAAAATATTTAACCGACTTATTCATTAATATGTACTTTTATTACGCATCAAATTGTATATGAATATATCATTTATTTATGAATATATTTAATGGAAAAAGAATATTATTAATTGAGCATTTTTAAAGATATTTGTAAAAAAAATTAAGTATTTCGACAGCAGCTGATAAAAATTTGATCAAAAATAAGTCATAATTTTCCGCAATATACGAAAAATGATTTTTTCTGCCAATATCTTCAAAATATGGGATATAGATAGAACATGTTTTATGACAAAATATTTTACCTTCCTCTATTTTCTGCCTTTTTATATCCTTCTGCATATATTGTGCATAGTAAATAAATGTTCGAGAGGAGATTTCCCCAAGGCTCAAACTGAGTTGACTAAATAAAAAATCTAATACTTCACGCCCGTCTATACTGCCTGGGAGTGTGGCATGTAAACATGGCATGGATCAATACTATCTGATTATATCGATCGAATAAATTAAGTTAAAGCATTTTTGAATTTCAAATTTGCTCGTTCCGAAAATTGAGCTTTTAGATTTGTAACAGTATCTTCATATTGTCAATACTTGTGGTGACAACTTTTTTTGAGAGTTATTATTAATTACAATAATTTATATTTAAACAATCCTTAATAGCTGTACAGTTAGAAATTAAGCACTTACCTCTCAGCCATTGGAAAACAGATAAATGCCGTAACTTGATTTAAGAAAAATTAATGATTGTCTTCAAAATTATTAAAATATTTTATTAATTGTAATATTTTTGAAAACTTTTGCTAAAAACTTCACGCGTAAAAAAACAAAATTACCTTAAAAGTTTGTGTACGTTTAGTGTATAGAGATAGATCAGTGATTTACAAAGTAGGTGATACCATCCCCAAGAGTACTGGAAGCCTCAAGGGCTATTAACGGTCATCGAAGGTCGACTAGGAGAATAAGAAGTCACTGAATAGATGTAATGCCTTCAATCTTTACAATATTTTTTTACTTGGCCGTTGTTGTGTAAACTTTGAATATTACAAATATAATATTAGATAATTCCCCGATTTAACATACTATAACTGATGTTTTGTAAGTTAGCAGATTATAAGAAATGTATTGTACACCAAATATTGGAATAAGAAAAGTATATGCACACACAAATTAAGCACATTTACTTTTAATCCAATTTGTTACATAATATTGAGAATGTTTTGTAGGACTTTAAGTTCATTAAAAAACAAGAGTATATTTTATATTGGCCATGAATGAAAATTCAAAGAATGTGTTAGTTATTAATAGTTATCCATTACTCATATACCAACCACGTGTAATAGAATCAGTAATCACTCATTTACTGTCAGAATTTGGGTTTTCTTATTGAGAGATTACGTAATATCATCACGTACCATAAAAATATACCATACTTTTTTATACCATGTTTGCTTCAAAATGAAAACATATAGATGTACGCATTGGGAAGATATCTATTCCGAAAGTGGAACAATAAATAAATCTCCGCAATTTGAAGACGGCCTGACAGATTATTTTTAGCGAGTCCTGCATTTTTTAATTTTAAAAAATCCTACAGATATGGGAATCTAACCCCGAATTCCCCGGATTGCTAGGCGACCACGCTAACTTCTACACTACTTGCAAGACAAGTGTTACTTACTACGTTCTAGTGAAGACCGTATATATTAAATATTAATTTTAATAATATGAAAATTCCAAAAGTATATATATCTTACGAATGATAATAGAATATTGATAGGTAGTAATATTTTTCAGATTTCTTGTGATTGTGAAGTATATATTGAGCTTTATAGGCTGCTATGATCGCCATCTGGGTGGGTAAAAATGAAAAAGCCGGATCGTTAATCACATAAGCGCGGGGAATTTTTCAAAAAACTTTTTTGTTATTGTGCTCACAATATTTAATATTATTCGATCCCCAGTGGAAAAAAATACCGTAAGCTTATTGCGGCATGTTAAATTATGTTGCTTAATAAATGTTATTTTTTATTTATAAATATTTTTTTTAATTTTATCCGATGAAAATTCAGTTGCCGCCTAAAATAATCAACACAGTCTTTTGATTAAAAATTGGATGCGTAAATTTTTTTTATATTTCATGATATAACAATGAATAATTACATTTAAAAAAAAACCATAAAAAAGCTTTTGATGCATAAATGTAGTTTTGATACTTATTTGTATAATATAAAATTAGCATATTAATTTAACTACTTTAGGTTTTCACATCAGTATAAGATAACATTGCGTATATATAGAAATGGATGGGTAGTGGATTATAATAGACAGCATATTGATTTGTTATAGAATGGACAGTAGGATGTATTAGTACTGTATCGGAAAGAAAAAAATTATGTTATGGTTGTCTTGGCAGTATATAGTTTGGTTAACGTGGAACCGATATGATAGATATCATTGACACTCTAGTCCACGTTGAGTATTCAAATTCGTTATGCCATATACTACAACCGCAAAATAGTAGTGGATACATATACGAATTAAAAGCGAGAATGCACAACTGAAATATGAACAAATGAACTGGGATTTAAAGTGGATATTAAAAAAAAAATTATTAGATACATATAATTGATTAATACAATTTTTGATTTTATATGAATGAAATTTACATTAAAAATATATTTTTATGAATTTACACTAATATTGTTATGCTCATCATTTTGTTCATGGCAGACAACACAATAATATATATGTGAAATCTTCCTTCTCAAGCTAAATTTATTTTAGCAATTTTGCAGCTGTTCATGATAATATAATCAATGTTTTTAAATGTTTCTTGAAGATAACTACCCGGTAGCGTAGAGGTTTGCGAGCGTATTTTATGTTAGAGAATGCAGGGTTGGTTCCTACATCCCTCGAATTAAAAAAAAATAAGTGCAAACACTCTATGCTCATACCAATTTTCTGATAATCGATTCTCGTGAAAATATTTTCCAATAATAGACCAATCCACAGTGCGGACATTTATATATTCCTCCTTTGGAGCGGAAATCTTTAAACTATGTAGATCCATATGCTTTAGTTTTGAAACATACATGATAAAAACAATTAGATGAGTATATTTTTCGCTATAATTTACTTGCCATATAAAGCTCAGGTTATCATATTGACAACTGCTTAGTGATATCTAATATGGTATGGTAAATTGTATTTCTTTCAATAAGGTATATAAAATTTATTTATACAGCAAAATCTTTTTGTGAAATGATTTGAGACTGAAAAAATAAATGTATTATTGTAGATTAAGAAATTATAATCAGCTTTTTTTATTGAATTTCCAAATTTTATTTATATTTATTACCATGAATTATGAATTGTTGAAAAAGTTTTTTTTTTTTAAGAAAATTATAATATTATTTCAAAATTTATAATATGGGTGTTATTATTAAAATCTATTGTTGAATATCAATGGGGAAGACCGAGTTGAGAAAGTTTAGGCAAAGATATTTTCCGGTAAGCCGGCTTATTGCTTTGTTATTTTTGCAAACATTTCCTCAAACTTATTTGTATTTATTTATTCAAGAATACAATACAAGATATTCGTAGGCGAGAAAGAAGACATACAATCGGTGGCAAATAGACAATTCTACAAGCATAAAATAGAGGATCAAGATGTCGTTTGAAAATTACTGTATTCAATATTATATACATTTAAGTTTTCAGTTATCGTCACCGCCCTAGAATCTGAGATAAACATGGACATAAAACATATGAAATTTAAAAAAAAACTGATTTTTTAAAATATCATAATTAAAACTAGTGTCATCCAAATAAATAAATAATACAATAAATATTGAGACAGCACCTCCTATATTCAATAAAGTTGAATATAAATATTAAAGATAGATTAGTTGATATGTTTTTTAAATACTTTATATATCGTAATTGAATCAATAACGTGTGTTGAAGGATACATGTAGAGTGATAAAAAAAAATTATTGCTCATTTTTATAAATAAATTACAATGTATCTGAAATATGTTATAATTGATTGCTGATAATTTAAGATACCAGCAATTAATACTAGTTAAATCGTGTAATGTTTTTATATTTAAACTATTATTATTAAATTATATAATGGTACTTAATAAACAATTAGGTTTAGTGGGTCATATGCGTGTGTCATAAATTGTGAGACACTTTTAACTGTACATTGTGTGGTAAAAAGATAATTACCTTATATACAAAAGCTCCCTTCAAATAATAAAGCTCCATTTAAATACATACACAAAAAATTTCCTTTTAAAATAAATTAAATTAGGTTAGGTTAATTAATGTGAGATATTGGTGGATAAATAATTTTAATTTTTACGACTTTTGATGATTTCACACGGAAGTGCTTAAATTACGTTATTGGTAAGCGTTCAAGGCTTTTTCCTTGAGCTCATTATCGTAAACTAAAATTAAGTATATGTTTTGGAGTATTGATAATTTTAAGTATAACAAATTCCAAATAACATTTTATTTACAAATAATTCTAGTTACTTCAAGATGAAATAATGCAATTAACGAAAATAACTTGTTACATTAAAAATAATGCAGCTATGCTAAAACTGAGTGAGAAAAATATTGTGAGTCGAAATGCCTTAAATGAAAAGGCTGAATTTAGCTTGTCTTGTCTTCGCACCGAAAGAATATTAGGATGTATTCAGAGGAATTAAAAGGTGCTGGCATGACTTATAATTAGGATACAAAGCAACTGACGGGTGAAAAAGAATCACGAAAGTACCTCGTGGCAGTAAAATGATCTTCGTAAGAAGTGTTTATCATTTAATTAGAAAAAGAAGTTTCTTTAGTCGATAGTTTTAATTAAAACATTTTATATCAAGTTTCTCTTTTAACTCGCTATCGTAAAAGTGTTTACTGCCGTATCCTTACAATTTTATTCGCTCATTGCCGCCACCGATATGTTGAAAAAGTTTATTTCCCTCTAAGGAAATTTATTAAGAGTAAATTTGTAATTCAGAAACAATGTAGGACGTAGGTTGTCGGTAGATGCCCCACCTAGTAGAATTATTCACGACGTGGCTTAAGGCAATCCTTCAGAATAATGCTGCCAGGCGGATAATTTATTCGCGTAGGCATAACATATGAAAGGGAATCAATCATAGGATAGCATATTTATAAAAATATAATAGTATATCTGATGATTTTCGAGATACGGACATCTTACAGGATGACAATAAATTTAATAATAAAAAAATGCATTCAAAACAAATATTTTATTATTCTTTTATATCATAATTGAACTCTTTAGCAAAAGGGACAAGTCATTTGGTTAACATCAGAAAACCAATTGTGATGGAAATGAATCATTTTTGTGAATATCAAGTGTATTTTTTTACAAATAATAAATATTCAATACTACTAATCCATCCTTCTACTAAACTGAATGATGTAGATTACTTTTTCTCAAAAAACAATTTTCCACCTTGCTTCTATTTTAGATGTCAGTCGTTGTTGCCAGATTTTAATTAATTTATTTAATATGTTGATTACATTACTGATAACAAGGCAAAGGCACTTTCAACGCGGCAAACGAATTTAAGAAATAATGAATACCCACCTAAAGAGTTACTCATGGTAATCCCTTAAAAAGCAATTTTATTAAACGCAACGATTGCCATTTGTATTGGCAGAACTATTGGTAAGTTAATTCTACATATCGAAATAAAAAACAGCTGATGTTCTTAATTTACAATTATATCTTTTTGAGAATTCCGTTACTTTTTTATGTGAAAAAATAAAGCGTTAAGTTATTTTCATCATTCTCTGGAATCCATAGAATTGTAAAGTAAAACTTTTCTTACTATTAAATATACTGGTATAACCATATATAACTAAGCATAACTTACTTTATTTTTATAATGGAGATTTTTGATCACTATAATCTTTCGTTATAGTTTTCTTATAGGAATAACTAATTTCGTCAATCATTAGTTGAAAGATATAGAACGCATAAATATGATATACACAATTGATACTAATCAGTTTTTATACTAAATTCATGTCAAATTCGTAAAACCCATCGCACACTGTCATTTGTAATCATTGTTTTACTCAATCATATATCAGAATAGTCATTGGTACGTATGTTCGTATGTTCATTGGTATGGTAAATGCATTCTTTTGTATTGCCTTAAGTCTTAGGAGAATAATTTATAAACTAATATCAAAATTTTATTCTTCAAAGTCATTTTATCAATAAGAATACATAAATTTCATATGCTGTTGTAGAAATTAATATTCAATTTGATAAACCTCAGATATGAATGATTATTTAATTTGTAACTATTCATACTATATTTTAGTATTTTTAACAATTAATAATATGATTAATAGGTAAATAAGTCTCATATTATTCTAATATTATGTATGCGTGGTGTTTGCGAATGAAAAGTTACAACTCGCTTCGCAGACAACAATTAAAAATTGTACAGATTCTAAAATATTATCCAAAGCTTCAAATAACTAAGCTTAAAATGACTATCAGTTACATATGGCATAGGTTTTTTAAATATAAAATATGATAATTCTGATGGCATCATACTTGAAAATCGTATGGACTTCCGCCTGTCTGATTGTCTATCTGGCTTGCATCCAAATAGGTTGATATGAACGCTCTATAATGATTTTTTCTCAAGTATATAAGCTTATGAATGTAAAATATTAAAAAAGGATTGAAAAAATATTTTT
>JAGVSQ010011412.1:0-12271 GCA_022683975.1 Rhyacophila evoluta | reverse complement strand
GCGTGGCAACCTAAGTCTTGGGTAATTTATATTTACTCCCGGGACATTCCCGTCGCATAAAGTAGATCGTTCTCGATATTAGAGATCCAGTATACGCCTGATTAAGACCAGGTGTAAGGACGGGGCGGGTGTATGGTGGCACATTAAGTAGGTATATAATTATCTCAGTAGCTTACTGGTTAACGTACGCGCAATCCGGAGAATGCGGTTTCGATTTCTACATCTGTCGGATTTAAAAAAATCTAAAAATGCAGGACTGGATACTCATTGTGTTGAGCAAATGTCTGATAAACAATTCTCGTGACAGTATATTCCATCAAAACGTCTTCACAATGCGGATATTAATATACTTCACTTTCAGAGTGGATATTTTCACACGGTGTCGATCCATATGCTCCATTTTGTATATAAAATAAATATGTAAATCGAGACTTATTGTACCTTGTGTGGTAAACCTTTTTAATATGGCAACATTGACAACTATAAATAAATTAAATAATTTATTGTTTTCCATATTGTTTAAAAATAAATGCATGCGCTAAATACTGATTTAACATCCTATTTGATGTTTTTTTTCAACTAATGAGATACCAGCATTCATTGAAAATTTCATTCGATAAAGCCTTAAATAAAAACCGTACTTTTAATATTTCAATAATTATTGTGAACAAATGTCGTACTGATAGTTGCAAGTATTAATAATTGCTCAACATCATATCATTCATGACACCGAACCATATTATTAATTACAAAACCATTATCAAATATATGCTACAGAAATTCCATCACTTATTTGTACCAATATAATATCCCATGTATATATATATGATTGTCTTTGTCGAAATCAAACAAATCAGTATAACCTATTTGCGATACACTATATTAAACAATATAATAGAATGTTACACAGTGTTGGGATTTAACCGGTATTGATTTATGCATAATCGGTTATAATTTTTATGTATTTGTTAAAAATATATTTTTTAAGAAAACATCGATAATATTACAATAAATGTATTTTCAAATCAATACTTTCGTGTTAATGTTTATTTTTAAGATGAAAATAATGTGCTTTCAAAAAATATCATCTAAAAATTTAGATTGCTTAACAAAGAAGAAAAATTTATAATCTTTTTAGGTAGCAATGTTTTTTCTAGTAGTAGATATAAATTAAAATTGAATTATAAGTATGCAGAAAAAATTATACGAACAAAATTGTGTTTCTGCAGTAAAACTAAAATTCTAAATTATTTAATATCAAACAATTTCACGGTGCTCGATAAAGCCATACACTCTCTCATAACGCATCAAGTACTCGTACTGAGCGCAGTTTTTGTATTATTAACAGCGACCGGCGATGTAATACGTCATCAAAGTTGACCTCATTCGGGCAAGATAGTATAATAATATCATTCGCCAGTTAGTTAATTACATAACATATAAACATATATTTTCAACATCATCGTATTACTGGCAAAATTCGTTAAAGTGAAAAAGTGAGTTTTGAAATAATCGAGTTTTAATGTTTGAGTATCTCTGTTAAATAGATTTTACGACAATTTCTTAAATTATAATGATTACACTTCAAGAAATTGTCGTTAAATCTATTTAACAAAGAGCCTCAAACATTAAAACTCGAATATTTAAAAACTCACTTTTTTACTTTAACGTCTTTTGCCAGTAATATGACGATGTAATGATCCAATCCTAACAATTTTTAAAAACTTTTTCAACGGTTTGTTTATCATACATATATTATTTTCCACTACTTAGTCTCGAAAAGCAGGTATCCGATATATTTTTTTCTTAAAAAACGTTAAACACGCTATTTTTTTGTATAATTATCTCTCTTAAATGTCCATTCTATGGCTAATTGCTCTGCGTATAAGCTTTGGAGCAGGATATTAGGAGATCAAATACTGCATAATTTTGTAAACCCCAAAACTGTATTACTGTGTACTCAATGAATTCAGCAATTGGCCGATAGTAAATTGGACAGTTTTAAATTTAGCATAGACATGTCTACTCATTGCATAAATTCATATACTCAATTAGGGAATGGACATATTCACTCCGTCTAGATCAAAATGCTCTACATTCTTTACTCTACGATGGATATTAAAATTACGAAAAAATGTTATTGTTCGCTAAATCCCACCACTGGATATATGCCTAATAATACTATTGCTCTGCATCAATATCAAACAAATCGTTATAACATTATTTCATTAATATTAATATTGTAATCACTAATCGGAAAGCGAAACCTTTGTTGAAATTTAATCTGTTTAATTGTCTCTCGCATGTTCGTTGATTAATCACTATTAAAATCGAATTTGGCACTTTAATATCCCAACAACACAACTCGCTCTGTGTTTTAAAATATTAAATCACCCATGGAATAATTTTGTGAAAATAACACTCGCGGTTTATAGAAATTGAAATTTATGAAAACACAAAAATGAAAAACATATCGGAGTTTTAAACGATATTCGATTTATGATATGGGCAAGACTGTATTTTATGCCGATAAAATTTCGTTATAATTCGATTATGCGTTGTTAATGTATGATATATTAGACACAAATAACGAATAATTCCCAATTTTAAAAGGTAGTTTTGGACTTTCGCACAAGCTTATTACATTATGATTTTAATATATTTATAATACCCGACATTTTTGGAAATATACTCTCAAAAGTACACAGCTAAAAGTTAACATTATTGTTTTTTAATTCCAATTATACATAAAAACATCTAGACCCACAGGGATATAAACAAACTTTAAAACACTCTTCTAGTCGAACACATTATTTATTGAGATTCATGACTTCTGCAAATAATCACGTGCATTCAATAAAGCAGCGCATGACAATTCGCAAATGAACTTTCACTTAATTTATTCGGATTATGTTTTTTTACGGTTATGCGTGTTATTCATAATACTAAATTATACATTATCTTTTGTTTCCTAATGGACAGTATCATCTTGCATACTATATTTATATATATATTATATTACATCATATTATATCGACTTTAGAAAAGAATAAGGAGGTAAGCATCAGTTTTTTCAAAACAGCTTTTATTAAATAAATTTAATGTGTATACCTTAATACACATTTAATTAAAAGAATGTAAGCTGGAAATGTACAATTAGTATTTAAATTTAGCTTTTAGGTTTGAAAAAAAGATAGCCCATGAAATTTGCGACCATGAAAAGGGACTTTCACCTCATTAATTTTACTTATTTTCATTAAATAACTCATTAACATAATATCATATTGATTAAATAAAGAAACGATTTTAGTCTTTCTGCACTTCGAGATTGTACCTATGTAATGTTTTAACATGGGTTCAAGATCATTAAATAGACGTTTTTTGTGTCTCATATAAAATCTATTCAATGTGGGTTACGTCTTTATTTCTTTCCACAGTCGATATAAAATACTTCATTTTGGTTTTTTCCATCCAGAATAAGAGATTACCAAACATTTTTTTTTACAGATGACCATTTGGCGGCATGCTTACGAATTAGTTAGCTGAAACTGTGAAGCGCACAGTTCCATTCAAAGATGTTTTATATATCTTTCATTTAACTGGAAGATAGCTACTGACATTAAGCTTAAGGATTATATATTGTACTATTATAAAAATGAATAATATCATGTGGAAATAAGGGTGCTGCAGTTTCACAGTGCCTATACGCGAGCCCTATTCGGTATAACTATAAGTAGCTGTGAACCAAATTATGATAAACTTGCTGAAAATATGCAATGTCATGTTTCCAGCGCGTCCTCTGATACTACATAAATAGTTAATATTTACGAATTCTAAATCTAATAATAAGCATATCGCTTGCGTTAATAAAACTAAAATAATATAATATCTTGTATTTACATTAAATCAGGTTGCCCGTAGTGGTTACATTTTAGCCACTAATGATACAATAGAACAGGGGTTCCAACTTTTTTGTACTCTAGAGCACATTCTAAAATATCGATAGGGTGGCGGCCACCACTTATTATTAATCGACAAACTCCTTCCATAACTTCTCATTTTCCCATAATATAATAATATAATAGTAAAAATATTCTGTCTCGGTTGAATAGTGGCGGGCACATCCGAATCGTTCCGCGGGCACCATGGCGCTCGCGGGCACTGGGTTGGGAACCTCTGCAATAGAAGCACTCAAGAAAAAAACTATTAGATCGTACGTTTTATTTACCACACATCATACTTGTTTTTAGTGCTAATATTTGTCGCATTGACTTAAAGAATTTACTTAATAAAAATAAAACTAAAGCGAGAAATCTTTTATCGTAGCGTATTTTTGCAATTGGCCCATGTAGTATTAAAATAAAAAACGGATTCTCTAAATATCTTTGATTAGAATTATGAAAAATCTAAATCACGTGAAAGCTTATTAAAGTTTGTTCAAGTAGGCATTGCAACTTCAAGTTTTCTTTATTGTTTTTATCTAATTATTGTACTCTTTAAACGAATCTAGGTTGTTTTATATTTTATTGTTATATATTCCTAAAATAACCACTCATTTCTGGGTCAAATCGATGACGAATGTCGCAGATTTTACTGTATGACTTTGGCACGCTTTAAATTGAAGTTTTTGCTATCTTAGTCTACACCTGTTCAACTCACACGGCAATGCTTACGTTTATCCGTGAACAATCGATAAACACGCTCACAAAGGATTTAATAAGACGTTTTAATAGTATTAAGGCTACAATAAAACTGAAAACCTAGCGTAAATTATTCTATTTCGTTACTGATATCATTCTATGATACCTATTATTGCAATAATAAGCTTTGTATTTAATTTTTAAACATTATAGAAAAAAAACTTAGCTGTTTTTCTGATGTTATTTGTAATTTTTAATCGTATACTTATACGTCTAAAGTTTTTTCTTGATATTCAAACATTCAGATAGTTCTGCCAATAACGTATATTTATATATGAAATCGGTCCAAAGGTTGTTTCCGCATCTACCATATTGAAATCACAGTTTATGGTTTTATCGATTTAATTGAATAAATTTAATATACTAATGATACATTTTAGAAAACTTCTTCAAAAACATTTGCACTAATAACCTACCTTACAAAGTTTTTAATTTTATAAACAATATTGGAAACTTTTAAATACTCTGGTGGCATTACTCTTCAAAGAGTTCAATCAATATGAACTTCTAAAATACTTACTTTCTTAAATTTCTACTCTCTAGTTTTAGTTTTTTCAAATCGCAATATCTAAAACAAAATGACTTTTTCCATATACTTGTGCATTAATAAAAGGCAAAATTAAAAAATTAACTATATAAAAAATAAAATATGAACATATTTTATAAAAAAATACGGTTGGTTCCACTGGATTAACTGTGGGAAGAATGCCGAAGAGCCGAAAGTCAAATTTCATTAATCGTAATTCAAATATCTGAAAGCTTTAACTTACTTTCAAAATACTATTTAAGAATAACTATAAAAAGCTTAGTATTATATATTCTAATATAATCTTACTAAATTTACAATCATGTTCAGAATCAATCCTCTTATGTAAATGATTTAAGCTCCAACGAGAGAGTTTGTGTTTGATCATATAATCCAAGATTAAATTTTCTCGTCCACCTGATACAACATACAACTAATGCAAAAACATTTTTTGATATTACTTATTTAATTATTATTTTAGTCTCTATGATAATTTCTGCATAACTTTAACTCGAATAGTCTGTATAGTCTGTATAGTCTCGAATAGTCTTTAACTCGAATAGAAGTCTGCTTAATAAAGATGCTATAGTCACAAATGTATTCAAACTATTATCGGTTACATACATATTTTAAGTGAAGATGCCTTGACAGATCATTTTTCACGAGAATTTTTTTATCAGACAATTGTTCAAGCCGATAGGTACCCAGTCCTGCATTTTAGATTTTTTAAATACGACAGATGAGGAATCGATCCCACATTCCCACGATTATTAGGCGCGCATGCTACTAACTAAGCTAACCTGGGAGAAAATTATCATCAGTGCTAAAATTATTATTCTCAAAAAATACATGTATTCTTTACCAAGAATTTCACAGCTCTGAATAAGTAAACTCTTATTTAAAAACGATATATTATTTTAATTATAGAAAAATTGTAAATTATACTCCGTAATATTGACACATATTTCAAAAAAATTAAACAGAACATGATCATCAAATCTAATATGATTAGTAATCACTCCATTTATTATTTTTGTTTTCTTATCAAAATAAATAATATTTAAATACAACAATAACTAAGATAATAAAGACTATAAAATAATTAGCAACATTGTATGGGCATTTGAATATTCTTCATAAGAATTTAGAATATTTGTTAAATCATTTTTTTATTAATCGACAGTATCATTTATTTTAAACGGTTACATTTGTTATGTATTTTAAAAACACAGCATTACTTTAAAGCCCTTCATCATTTTATTATATCCATAAACTCTTATCTATTGATAAGCTAACATGATAGAAATTCAAAGGACTGCTAAGCTTTAGTTAAGTCATTCACTATCGACATGTGTGTAATGTTAATTAATTAAACTGTTCTGTATATATTGTACCAAGTGATCAGGTAAGTGTTGCTTAGCTCGCTATCGACTGAGTGATGCAACGACATATAATATATATACACAACTACTCAGCAATTTGCATATTATATATATCCTTTATTCCTATAATGTATATTACATTTTGTGCAGCATTATCTAATAAATTTTCATATTAATAGCATACGTTGTATTTAAAGATAGCTTATTTTGGGAGTGAGCATGAAAATATAACATATTATTTTAAGTTGTATGCTGTTTTGTGAAAATTTCATCAGGTAAATACAAAATATCTCGCCGGTAACGTAGTTAATGGCGTACGCGCCTAGCAATCCGAGGATTGCGAGCTTGATTCCCACATCTATCCGATAATGCAGCTGGATGCCCAGTTGAGCAATTGTCTCACAAACAATTCTGGTGAAAAATTATCTGTCAAGATGTCTGTCTCCTCACTGCGAAGATCCATACACTCTGCTTTCAGAGTGCATGTATGGAAAACTTTTAGATATTATTTTTCAATATTATTTTCAAGGTTATGGACATTTTGAATATCAACCGTGGAAAGGAAAATGGACGTAACTTTCGGCTTTTTTCAAAATATTTTTTTTTCTATGGTCAAAATATATACAACTTAATGCACGTTCTATCAAATGGGTGTAGGCTGAAAATGTCGAATTAGTGTCTAATTTTTTTAACTTTTTAAGATTGAAAAAAGGATGGCTTGTGAAATATGCGATCAGGGAAAAGGCCTTCCACCTAATCGATTTTATTGTTTTTTTGTTGAATATCATTATATTAATAAAATTAAAAAAAACAGTTTTAGTATATGCACTTCAAGGTTGTGTCTGTGTAATGTTTTGACTTTGGCTTTAAATGATTAAATAAACCTTCATAGTGCCACCTGTTAAATTTATTTTATGTGGGTTACGCCCTTTGTCTTTTCCACAGTCGATATGAAAAAAAGCTCTTCAACGTTTTCATTTTGTTGTTCTTTTATAGATATACACTCTAAGCTACCATCCTCTGATATTATACGATTGGTGAACTGCATGATATCTTCAATGATTTTTTTTCATCTTTTATCCATCTTTAAAAAGATTTGTCTCCCCAGAAGCGTAGTTGGTAGCGTGCGTTTCTCGTCTTCCGGGAATGCGGGCTTAATTCTCCATCTGTCAGATTTTAAAAAATCCGAAAATGCAGTACCGGATGCCCATTGGGTTGAGTAATTGTCTGACAAACAATTTTCATGAAAAATAGTCTGTCAAAACGTCTTTACATTGCAGAGGTTCATATACTCCTTTTTTGAAGTGGATAACTTCACACTGTGTAAATCCAAATGCTCTAAGCTGGGAGAGAGCATGGTATAAATAAAAAAAAAGATTAAAAATCTACAAGTTTATAGATTCGAGACTTATTAATGATCATAAATTCATTAACACTTAACCTGTGGGCTACTTTTGGCAAATTCGCAAAATGCGTTTAACGTTTGTGAAAATCAGCACATTTACCAAATCACTTTAAATATTTCAATATTTGTTTATTTACTATACTAAGAATTCTACGCAAAACCAATTTATCAACATTTCAGTATAATATTATTGTCACAGCTTATATAATTATCACTTAAAATTAAGATATTGCTTATTTTTAATGTTTGAGAAAAAATGTAAAATAATCTTCGTCGGCATTAATAAATTCATTTAAGTGTTTAAAATATTTTACCGAAACTGAAAAAAAAAGTATAATTAATCAAGAAAGACGATTTCGGTCGAAAATGATAGGCTAGTATGGAATAAGCTTAACACACTTGTAAATTGATATGAGGAGTGACGAGATGTACAAAGTATAGAACGAGAAAGTTTCTGGTTTTCTTGTAAAAATGTAGTAAGAGTATTTGACTACAAAATATTTAAAATATGAGACACAAAACGTTCCGAGTCTGGTAGATAACCGCTGGAGAACACATTCACGTAATTATTACGGTTCCCACAGATCAAGTGTTAATGGTAAAAATATAAAGAACCAAAATAAAGAAACATTAAATAAGAATAATTTCTAATACACATTCTAGTAACATAACTACATTTTAATTGATGTATAGTATTTTATTTGTATGTTATTAAATAATATGCCGCAGACAGGACAGCAATAACCATATGGAGGGTTTTTATCCACCCTCATTCGATATCGGTTCCTCAACGCTGCCTGCCTCGATAATAAATATCTCACATTGGCGAAGCGTGAAATTGAATAGGCTCCTCTATGATCGGTGCATACGTTAAACGCCAGGCACTGCTGCATTTTACGAGAATAGCGAAAGACGTAATTTTGCCTACTGAATTCCATTATAAAGTATTGTGGTATTGCAGATAAGACCGTTAGAGATAAAACTGATGAAACAACTATAATAAATACATTAAAATACATCTTGATGATTCGACTGTGGAAATGAAAAATAACGTAACTTTCAATTTTTCAAAATAGCTTTTATTCGATAATCACAACGTATACAATTCAAAATACGTTCCATCAAAAGGACGTAAGTTGAAAATGAATTTTGAAAACAGATAGTCTTTCAAGTTTGCAACCAAGAAAAAGATTTTTCACCTTATAAATTAACTAATATTGATATGTACGTCACTGACAATTACCTAGAAACCGAGAACATCAGCTGTTTTTCATTCCTAAATGCAGGACTATCCTGCGAGTAGTCATGCTAATGCGGAGAGTAATGATAATGTTTAACGGGATTGCCTCTGATATTGACATCTCCCACCTGTATGAGATGGGTTTAGATAAGTGCTATTATTTACATTATTAGAATAGGGTCTGTCTAACTTACTTGGTAGACATTTTCTTCTTCTTTTTTTTAAATATTTTTCTTAAAAATTCATTCTTATATTATAGTATGTTTAAAATAAATAAATACCCTCCGATATATCAGTAAAAAAAATCTTATTTTTTCTTAAATAAATTAGTTAGTTTATTTCAAAACAGTGCAATGTAACCCTCAATTTGAAAATAGCTTTATTCGATAATCACAATGTATACAACTTAATACACGTTCTATCAAAATCATCTAAGCTGAAAATGCCGAAATAGTATATAATTTTAGCTTTTAAGTTTGAAAAAAAGATGCCCTGTAAAATGTACGTCCAGAAAAAGGACTTTTACTCAACCAATTTCATGAGTTTTTTTAATTATCTTATTAAATTAACTTCATATTGAGTAAATAAAACACTGGTTTTAGTCTTCATGCATTTCAAGGTTGTGTTATGTAATTTCACAACTTTGACCGAAAATTACCAAAAAAAAACGTTTTTGGGCTTCGTGTAAAATGTGAGTAACATGCTTTTGCTTTCCCCAGTTATACAAACAAATATCAGTATATTTATAATATTATAGTTGACAGTTTAAAATATATCAAGTTCCAATTTATTCATTAATGGTAGTTTTATCTAATGCTGTGAACTAATTAAAAAGTCTATTTGTAGTGTTAATAATAAATATAATACATTTGATACTAATTAAAGTTTAATTTAACACCTAGGTGAGCGTGTGTTGATATTTTTTAAATATTATTTCACAGCCATTTCAAAATAACGTGTTAATGAAAAAATAAAACACATTTTAAATTTGTAATGTTATTGTCTGACACTTTGGCATTATTGTGTCCATATTTAATACAATAGACGAATATTTGGTAAATTGGTGAGATAAATTAAATTAAAGTAGCACATCATAGGTTTCTTATAGCACAAATTTCTTGTAAGCTTAATAAATTAATTTTTTCACGTGTATTATGTGTAATAATTATTACTAATTAACTCAGGTGATTAATTATGAGAGGGTAGTTCCAAAGTGAAAAATATTCCTCTAGAAGAAAATTGAAAGGAGAATATTTTAAACAAGATTTTTTTTTATATGAAAGAACCATATTTTGTAGCATATTTTTCAATATTTATTTTTGAAAATAATACAATTTTATTCAAAAATACTTGTTTAATAATCTTTATCTCTCAATTTTAACATAGTGGAATAATTTCACCATAGAACTACACCCCTTATATATACATATAATAATATTTGAAGGAGCTGCTATGCGGTATTAAATTATGGCACCTTACAAATACTCAGAAAAATCGTATTCTGAGTTTTGAGAATAGATGTTTGCGTTGGATACTGGTGGTGAGGTGGAATAACTTTATCGGGAACGCGGAGATACGGGAGCGAACGGAGCACCCTCCTGTCATATTAAAAGTCATGCAACGACTCTGGAACTGGCTAGGGCACGTACTTTGAATGCCTCCAGAAAGTCTGAACTCAGTTTGCCTATTTTCTCAACCAGTGGGATTCCAGCGTCTTAGTAGACTGGCGGTTACCATCCATAGATGCTGGCATAACCTGTGAGGATTCAAACTGACAACGGTTGACAAAGATTCCTAGAAGCGCACATTATAGCCATATGCTCCGTATAGGGACCAGATATAGTAGAAGAAGAAGAAGAAGAATAAGTGTGCACTATTAAATAGTTCATTCTATACGCGACTCTATGCTCAAAACAATTTAAAGTTTATTAACTTGTATATTAATTCCCATGAATCCATACTAACCCGAGGCTGAGATATTTATGTGTAACTTAAAACAGTAGAACAATATTATGAAAAGCTTTTTGTTTCATTTGCAGAACAAAAAATCATATGCTTGTTTCACCGAATTTAAATTAATATGTTAGATTTTTTATATATAACTCCTTCGTATAATAAGCTATGTTATATTTATTTTAATATACATTGATTTGATGTAATATAAATAAACATAGTGAATATTTTCAAAAGAAATGCATTACGTTTAATTTAGAAAAATAACTAAACACTACAATGCAGAAGAATGTGTTTATTATATGTATAACAATAGCATGAAAAATCATGTCACCTAAAGCTTTGTATAAAATAAAGTTTAAGGTCTGAAAACAAAAATAAAATAACTCCGTGCGTAGCTTTTAGTCTAAATTTATTATGTGCGGTACGCAGGGTAAAAAGTTTTTTGCAACCTCATTGATGTCATCAAGATATTTTATTCACCATGACACGTGTTGAAGGTCTGCTTTGTTTTTATACTAATCTGCTGTTATGCAATCAGGCGGCAACTTGTAAAATTAAATCGCTCATGTTATGAGCTCCCGAATACTGCCACCGTACTCCCCTCACGTGTGTCGCTGTTTACACTCTGTTCAACGCAAGAATGGGTGTTTCTTAGAAACATATTTTATTTTAATATTATATAAATCAAAAATAAATACGTAATTTTGAACTTTTTACTATATGCTTAAATTATTTGACAGTCAATTAAATTCGTTATATTTAAACCAAAATAAAACTCAATATACATTAATAATCCACTCACAATACCTCAAACTAAATACCCAAAGAAATTCAAAATAGCTTAAAGCCTTATGTTTTGCGAATCTTAGTATTTCAAGCAAAAAAGACATTGCTTATTATATAAATACTATCCGGTATCCTATTTTGGGGTATTTTTTAATCGTGATGGTACCTTTGCATTTTATATCTGTAACTTTGTTAATACTTTTGACTGTGGTTGCTTGATTGAAATTGATTTAAATTCTAAATTATTTAAAACTGGTAAACTTCCATATGTGAGAT
>JAGVSQ010011411.1:0-12271 GCA_022683975.1 Rhyacophila evoluta | reverse complement strand
AAATACTTTCGTAAGTTTTAAATGAGTTTATTAATGCCGATAAGGATTATATTACGATTTTTCTCGAACATTAAAAATTCGCAATATTTTAGTTTTAAGTGATAATTATAAAAGCTGTGGCAATAATATGACAGATATTGATAAATTGGTTTCGCATAGAATTTTTAATACAATAAACAAAAAAATATTGAAATATTTAAAGAGCTTTAGTAATGTTTACATATGTTTATTTTCGCGAACGTTCAGCGCATTTTGCGAATTTGCCAAAAGTAGCCCGCAGGTTAAGTGTTAATGACTTCAAGAATAAAGGTTGTATTTTTTATCCAAGTTGGCTCCGACTGTGTAATATAGATTTCTAAAATGTGAGTTCTTAGCTTGAAAGTTTGAATTCCATGTTTTTTTTGATTTCCCAAGCCGATAAGTATCTATATCCGACATAATTTGTAATTATGCTAAAACTCCAGTTGGATCTGACGTCTTCTAGTAATTCACGCTTATCGCTTATGCGCGTTCGCTAACAAGCAACCCAGATAACAAATAATTTAAAAAATTCACAAATAATAAAAAAAAAAATGGACTTCACTATTTTTGATTCAAGTCTATTTACACTTAGACAAGCGTTACTGTGAAATAAATTCATATTATGGTCAATCGGTGTGTATGGTTTAAAATTTATAAATTTAAAAACAATCTACGTGTCACTTTAATAAAATCGCATGCCAAAAGAAATTATAATATCATTTGCCAATATTTGCATGCGTGCAGTATTGTTTTACAGACTATATTTTAGCAAAAGTATTTTTTGCATGCAAAACTATTTCCTTCAAGGATAGCACTACCCTAGGTAGATAATTTACATTATATACAACATACATTTTTTACGTTAAAAAACATTTTTCTACCCTGAAATAATAACATGCAATAAAAAGCATTGGGTAAAAACGTTTTTCATTAATTTTAATACATCTCTAGGACATACATATTTGTCAATCTATCTTTTAATTGTGATAAAAATATCCGAAATCTAATTTAATGCACAAGCTTTTGCGAAAGAAACAAAATAATAAATAACCCCTTTTCCAGATGTTTACAGGTCATGAGTGATGCACTATGTTAAATCAAGGTAAGTGTTTGTTGAGATCGCCTTTTAAATTGGATTATAAATAAAAATAAAATCCTTATAAAAATATACACACATCTTATGTTTTTAGTTTTTATCGCATATTTTTATATAAATCGTCTTTCTAAATTCAATGCGAAGAACACTAGTCATTTTTTTTTATTCGCACAATTTATTCGCAGTACGTCGATTGCGTTGATTGATTGCTATATTAGTGTGAAAGCGTAATGAACTTACCATGAAAAAAAAATATACCAATATATAATGTTTAATATTCAGAGCAGTAGTCAACAATATTAAATACAGAACATAGATGCCTAGCGGGCTAAAAAACATTATATCAATAAACCTCGTAAATAATAGTTTAAAAAAATTAATCATCACATTATGGATATTTACATACTCCATATATACTTAAAATAAGCATTTTTACCATGTCCGCTACCAAAGTAGAGTAAATGGATCTACATAGTGTGAAGATATCCACCCTGAAAGTGGGCTATATAGATAGATATCCACAATGCGAAGACGTCTTGACAGATTGTTTTTTAACGAGAATTGTTTGCCAGACAATTTGCTCAACCCGATGGGCATCCAATCCTACAGATGTGGGAATAAAACCCGCATTCTCCAAATTTCTAGGCGCGCGTGTCAACCTCCACGCTACCGGGAAGACATGGCTTAATAATAATAATTTTCTGATAATCAATTCTCGTGAAAAAATCTGACAAGGTAATTTCAAAATTTTATTTATATGATAATTGAGCGTTTGGTGATCATATTTATTCACATAATGGAGATATATGTATTAAACTTTGAGAGTCTATGTGATTGTAAAGTAAAAAATGTTCGCATTGTAAAAACACAACTAATGGAAAATGCATTGAAAATGTATAATGTTTAGAATAGTAATCAATTTATATATCTCTCATAAGTGCATTAGTAGAGGTATGTTCTAATTCGCTGGTCGGGTTATAATCCATTTTCCTCATTTGAAATTCCCGCGTACCTGTTGTATGTATGTGGAAAATTCAATTTTACTCACCGACATACCCATGCAGTGTCGTTAGTTTTGCTGCAAAATGTCGAATTAATTTCTATTACGGATTTGTCTGTTTCATTGTAATCCTGCTGATTAGTTAAAGTGAAAATTGATTAGGTATTCTAGTTTGCTTCGGGCAGGTGTTTAATAATACGAACACAGGGACATGTATCGAATTCGATAGATTTCGCCATTGCCGTCCGTACAAATTTTTTGCACATCCAAACACAACATAAATAGTTGATACAATGTATCTGTTGTATGAAAAACGTTCTCTCAACATCTTTTTCAAATTAATTAGATTCTTGAGATCAATAAAATTTCGAATAAAAGAAATTAAACACATTCTTTCTGAGATATTCATTTAGTTACACCTTTCATAATCACATTATTTGACTAAGTAACTAATAAATTTAAATAGATAAAAAAACATGGTATCATATATGTTAACCAATGTTGATTTTAAATCATTAAAAATATATAATGTAATGCAAGTAAAAGTCTGTTCTGCGGAAAATTGGGAAGGATTCACTTGATGGTGAAAAAAGTTCAAAAATCAAATCCCGCACTCGATTAAAAGTATTTATCAATATAAAGTTACCCTACTGAATACCCAATTATTACAGCAATCCATCTGTTTAAAAATTATTCAATTGGATGAACAATGAGTTAATTGATCAGCATGCAAATATATCTCGTTAAAAATGTTAGTCTTAGTCTTCACATTTTTGGGATATATTTAATATATTCCATATTTGAAATAGAATTGTTAGAAAAATATCATTGTTTTTCTTTGTTAAAAAACCTTTTTAACAAAAAAATACTCGCTAATTACCAAAAAACAATCCCACTCTAAAAAAATATTGCACGCCTCTTTGATTGCTCATAACTTCATATAATTTTGAAATGCATTATTTGAACTCTGTGATACAGACAAATGTAAAAGGTATTATAGTGCACTAATAAATTAATGTATTATAATTATCACACGATAATCTCTTTATTATTAAGTGTTAATTAATAGCAAGTTGACTATTTAAAACATATTACCAATCAGATCGAAGAAAAGAAACAATTATAGTTAACATTGTGTAAGATTGTGGATTCTGAAAACCGTCAACTCAGTGAACCTGCTCTCTATGTTCAACATGCTTTCTTGTAGAATGTAAAATACTATCTTATTCGACATAGAACACTTTGTAATGTCAGACTGATAAAAGAGTATTGCAATTTAATGCTACCTGTTTAAAACTATTTGATAATTTGCATACTGTAATCCGTCTTTTCATCTCGATTGCCTGATTGAGTTATAAGAGCGGATTCTTCGTTGTTGGAAAATGCAAAACCTGATCATATCAGAAATCCACCGCTCAGGAATTTTGAGAATTAAAAGATTTAGCAACGCTGATTCTCAATAGGTTGAATAGTAAATTGAATTCCGACCAATTCTCATAATTTTTTCGTCAACATTAGTTTTAGTGTGGAAATTCATGTACTCTATTCACAATTTTGAGATTCATACACTTCACTTTTGGAGAGACTATTGTAAGAAAAGGGGCGATAGTTTTTTTATAAATATAGTTATAGTTAACTTAGTTCTTGTTTCTAGATAATTTTTCCTACTAATAAGACCACGAGGAGGATAGCGGAGGATGGCAATGCATGAAAAATAAACACTATACTATATCGACTTCAGAAAGGAAAAAGTAATTATCCCTCAATTCTTCAAAATAACTTTTATTCGATAATCAGAATGGATATAATTCAATACACGTTATATCAAAACGGGTAAAGCAGAAAATTGCGAATCGGTGTCTAAATTTAGCTTTTAAGTTTAAGTTTAAGTTAAATTGACAACCAGAAAAAAGGACTTCTATCTAATAAATTTTATTGTTTTTTTTTTAATATTAAATTAATATCATATATAATAAATAAATCAACAGTGTTAGTCTTCGTGTAGTTCAAGATTGTGGTTATATAATGTTTTTACTTTGGCTCAAAATCATTAACTAAACGTTTCCCATAAATAGATGAGCAATTTCGGCAGTGCGTCAGTCACAACGACTCGCTCACTTGCTCACTCATATATGTATAGCTATTTTGCATCTCTTGTGGCTTTGGCTTTGTCGCCGTCGCTCTGTCACCGCGACATCTATCGTGCCCACGGCCTAATACAACAATTTATTTAAATATATATACATCAGGAAACTCTCAATAATTTAACACTACATAAAATAGAGACACATTAAAAGAGATTGCACAATTATTTGATAAGTATTCAAAACATTTATTACAGTGAAAGATGAACAACATGTATTCATACATTTATTTATATTGATGTATATTTTATAGAGTTAAAACACTATATAAGAGCCACTTAACTTTGCGATCGAACCAAACAGCACGTAAATGTCGTGTTTTCAATCGAATCACTTCAAGAAAACCCGAAACATTCGGTTCATTAAAACGTGGTTGTGGATTATTTGGAACCATTCCAAAAAAGGAAGTAGCCGAATAGGTTATATTCCAGCAGCAAAGTTTATAAGGGAACGTATTACAGAAATTTTACATTTCAATTTAGCTAAGTAGATAATATTATTATTGCTTGAATGAGGGACACAGATAAATAATTTATTCTAGAAGCTAACACATTAACGGACTTTCTTCACTTTTATTTATTTATACTTTATTAATTTCATAATTTTCAGATAATACACCAATGTTTATTTGTTTATCATATAAAATAATAACTATTATACTTTTTCTAATATACATATATTATTGCATGTTCGTTCCCAAAGTGGAGCATATTGATATACACAGTATGAAGACGTTCACTCTGAATGTTGAGTATATGAATAATCTAAAAAGAAAACTTGTTCAAAGTCTTCTCCTTTAAATTTTGGCGCAATAGAATAAGTTCATTTTGGAAAAACCCTTCTCATTTCATACTTGGCACCAAATCTTACATTTTTTACATATATACACCAAGTTTGCTCTCAAAGTGGAGCACATGAATCTAAATACTATATAATATTAAATTATATTTTTTATGATGTATGCTTCAAAACTAGAGCATATGAATCTACTAAGTGTGAAATATTCACATTTAAAATGAAGCATACGGGCATTTGCATATGTTGAAACTTACATAATTATTTTTTTAAGATAACTAACTAACTGTCAACCATCTTTGTTCTTTTCAATATCATGAGATTTGAACTAGCCATTTTTGATATAGGCTTACGTTCTCATTTCTCATGCACATGAATAAGTCTTATTTCATGTTGGTATTATTTATTTTCACACTTTTATATCTAACAATACATTGTATTGCCTTAAGGCTTAAGCCATTGTCTAACGAAGCGTCGGCCATCAATCAAGCTTAATTTTTAATTATATCCACATCAATTATGTATGTATAAATATATATTAAACATCAACTCTGTACTGTCGTGTAAATCATTATTAGAAGAAGAACTTATAGATCAACTTAATTTGAAGATTTAGGCTGACAAATTATTTTTTACTCGAACTATTCATCAGCTAATATTCAACTCACTGGGCTACAATGAGATTAAAATTTGATATTTTGATGCACCTCAGCCATCGAGACAACTATTTGAGCTTTTATTACTAAAATTATTAGCCGCTCGATATGTTTTCTATGGGCTATCCCCATTTTGTGACGGTACACATTTAACTTTTAAACGACCTTTACATAGTATCGACTATCTCAGTAAATAAACAACGTTATTAAGCGCGAACATCGACTAATACCAGATATTCAAGTATCTTCTTTGCTCCTCAATGAAAGAGTTGACGCGATAAGAACTCGTTGTCATCACATTCACTATTTTTTTGTCAAACATATGGCTAAATTTTACTTTCTTCACTTAAACAACGAACATTCAAAAAGTATATATTAAGATTTAATTGAAAATTCATATAGTTTTTAATATATTATACTACAAATTCAAGCCAGTATATTTCAATTATATTTATAAAGTTTGGAGATAATTTTTTTTGAATTGGTATTTTAATAATTATTATTTTAATCAAAAATTGCATTCCAAGAAAATTCTGGTCTTAAATGTGTTTAATTTAGTTGTAATTCGACTCTTAAGACTGTCTATCTACAAAATGATTAACTATACAGAATCTGCACTTACAAATGCAAATTTAAATAAGTCCGCTGCATTTGAGAGATCAAAATGCAATTGTAATAAAGGATTTTACTAATTAATAATATTTAAACATATTTTTCATTATTTATTTTAATTGCATGGTATATTGGTTCATTGATTAATTGTATCCTCGGTAGCGTAGAGATTAGTGTGTGCGACTAGAAATAGTGGAAATGCGGATTCTATTTCCACATCTGTTGGATTCTAAAAATATCTAGAAATGCAGGACTGAAGGCCCATTGATTTGAGCGATTGTCTTATAAAAAAATCTCATGAAAAATAATCTGTCAAGTTTTTTTCAGATTGCGGAGATCCATAAACTGTACTTTCAAACTGGATATCTTCACACGGTGTAGATTAGTATTCACGACTTTGGAGGAACATATTTTAAATAAATGTAATTTTTTCAGGCACTATTTATTATTTAGCGATAGAACAGAAAAATAAATCTTTTAAAGTTAAAATTCACACTAATGTGCAAATATGTTTTTCGAATTTAATTAACAGTCACTTGGTAGAACTTCATTTCACAATGTTTAAACAAGTATATTAAATAAAATGTCTACATGATTGTCAATAATCATGTATGGCATAATTTGGCAACTTGTAAGGTAAGTCATTTTTAGCGGCTAAGTAGTCAAATAAACAGGTGGGTTTTATGTCCCGGCTCAATTGAATCTTACCCGCTATTTTGATTTAGCTATCATTTTAGTTCGCATTTCACAGTCGTCGAGGGTTGTCGACAACAATGTATTATGGATCATCTAACGCTTATTCAAATAATTTGCCAACTTCTGGCAAATAAACATAATGAGTGATGACGCAAATTTCTACTTGGCTGACATTATTAATAAACAAAATAGCCGCTATTGGGGCACTGAAAATTTTCAACTGATACCCTGATATGAATGCTCTTGCAGAGTGCCTGTATAGCGCGCTATTTGGGCCAGTGGAATTATTGGGTCATATTTCTTTGAGAATGCTAGAGCCAATTCTGTTACATTTACTTATAACTTTTTGTGCCTGAGTTGGATCATTGTGCTTAAAACGCTTATCGGTTTATCTGGACGGTGCCGCATCATACAAATCTCGTGCTACGATGAAAATTTCGGCACACATGCAACATAAAATGCAAGCAAATAATAGTAAACGCATATAATACAATAGTATCCATGGAAGTAACACTATCGACAAACCAATATGTTACATCATAACAAGATAACTAACTAATCGGTAATATCAGTGAATAATCTAATTAAATAAAAACTATGGTGGTAGAATTTCTTTGATTTGTTTGTATCAGAGTACTAGAAATGTCATGTTGTAAATCGACTATTCATCGCATCTCACGTTCACCTGCCGCAAGCATCGTTAGACACATTAGTTAGGGCACAATCATATTATATATGCGTATGTTTGTGTTACGTATCTGCACGGGATGGATTAGCCGACACCAATTCTCCGCAAATTATGTCGGCGAAACACAGCGAAGGCCCTGACATCGTATTTATCCAGCCCTGTGTTTATTAGGGTTTCCAGAAATTGGGAATTACATTTATTAACAGCGGGTAACCTTAAGCCTTGGATAACTTATATTTACTCCCGGGACATTTCAGTCAAATAAATTAGATCACGTCTTGATATCAGCCTCATCAGAAAGGGTGGGTGGAAGTAGGACACATTTAGAAGCAGGAAACCAAGCTGACTTAAGGCCACTTCAGTAGCGAATTGAATACAGGCCACGCTGGTTTCACGACTAAACTATCTCAATTTGGTCTTATTAAATGGCAAACATATATTTGTGATTGTTAATTGTTATTAATCTCACATACTGTGTAAATATACAAGAATGTTTCCAAAACTTGAAGAATTATTCAAATATTCTTGAAATTTTGAAAATAAATTTACAACGAGTAGGATTATTTATACTTGTATGTTCACTATCGATTTTTTTTTTAATTGAAGATTTTTCTGCTACGTCTTAAATGCGGTATAATAAAAAGGACTATTCAGCCACTCAGTAGTGCTGAAGATAGTTATTGTACTTGGCTCAACATCGTGCTATCTCAAACGTCTCAATCTGAGTTGACTTTTCTTATACTTCACCAAATTCCAGCATCCTGGAAGGTTTCCAAATATAATTTTCAAGATATATTCGCTATATATATATGACACAAAAAGTTCCAGCCAGTAAAATCTGCTACGATCTAAAAAGAAATATAACTTTTAATCACCATTAAATTTACGCTTTCAAAAATAACGAATTAGCAACCCTGTGTTGGACAGTGATTATCAGTTTACTTTGGAACCAAATTTACAGAACAAATAGAATTTGTACGTCCACGATGGGGTCGCGAAGTTGAAAGTAGATTGTGGTTGGGTAGATGAAATTCACGAACATGTATGGTAAGTTAGCTATTATGAAAAAATATACAGTTATTTTTAATTTCTAATATCACGTTTTCAAAAAAATGCCCAATAACCTTTGAGATTTGTATAAAAATATATAAATAATCTTTATGACATTCCGTTTTCAGTATTAAAACTATCAATATTATAATTACTGATTTATTATTTAAGCGATAAGTATAATAAATGTAGCTATGCTTTTGTAAGTTGATGCTGGACTGCTATGCCAGAATTTATTAAGTCAGTAGTGACTTCTTGAGAGCAATCACGTATACAGTTAAACACGTAAGCACGTAAATATGAAGATACGTTATAGATAAGATACTTAAAATTATATCTCAATATATTCTTGTTTGACATGTCAATATTGTTTTTATATTATATGTTATAAAACATTTGAACGTATAATTATGTATGTATAAATATATATACCATGTTTACTTCTAAGGTGGAGAATGTAGATCAACACAGTATAAAGATATCCACTCCGAAAGTAGAGTATATGGATCTCCGCAATGAGAAGTTTACATGAGAATTGTTAATCAGACCACTGTTCAGCTCAGTGGACATTCAAGTCTGATATATGTGAGAATCGAACGCGCATTTCTCGGATTACGAGGCGTGTACGCTCAATTCAATCAATATCAATTCATTGATAATATTCACATAAAAATACTTTTTTTAAATACTTCATATAAAAAAGATAGAAAAATGGTAAAATTTAAATGGATAAGAAGAGATTAAATGAAAGTAAATATGGAATATGAGAAAGAAATAAATTGATCTACGGAGAGAATTAAATATGTTTTAATCCCAAACTTTATAAAATAACAGTCATTTAAACTCGTTCTCACTCAAGTAAGAAATATCAATACCTAACAAAAGTTCAGTAAACACATACATTGCTCTTCGTCTTGTCATCGCTGCTGAGTCAAATTAGTTATACAGTTGGGAATAAATGATTGCTGATATTTTCGATGCTTTATCGTTTCCTTGACCTAACCTAACCTAACAAATATTGGCAGTCTCATTTACACCACGTATGAGCCAAAATGTTCTAAGCTACAACAATAAAGATTACATATAATAAAATCAGTTAAATAAAGCTATGTAAATACATTTTTATCTCAGTATAATTCAACTCACAAGGTCCCTAAGCAAACAACCCACTGTCTAACATGCTACACTTATTATAACGCGATTTAAATAACGCTGTATTTCTATAAAACGGAATATCCGCGTTATCAGAGGATCACCTGCATAGTAAACGTACCGTGTCAATAAACAATCTAATTATAATTTTAAAGCCCTTTAATCCAGGGATTGAAATGTAATAATATATCAATTAATTGTATATTAAGTGATACGACCTAATTATCGTATAAATCTCCATTAATTATGCGTCAATACTGAATTGATCACGACGTATAAGTTTCATAATCTATTATAAATCACTAACACAATTCCGTTAATTTGATATTGTCTTTTTTTCTACAATTACCAGATATCTTTGTCAAATAGAAGAATAAAGATCAGTTCTAGCAAGCTCAATTAAGTTAGATTTTCATTATCAAACTTAATTTTATAATATTTAATATAAAATATAATATGAATGCTATACTCACCTGTTAATCATATTTGCTTATAGCTTTATTACTTGTTATAATACAATCAAAATAGATATAAATATAATATCAACTGTGGAAATAAAAAAGGACGTAGTCTTCAATTTTTCAAAATAGCTTTTATTCGTTAATCAATTGTATACAACTTAATACACGTTCTATCAAAATGACATACGCAGAAAATTGAAAATTAGTGTCTTAATTTATCTTGTAATTGTAAAAGAAGATAGCCTGTGAAATCCGCGATCAGGGAAAAGGACTTCCACTTTATCAATTTTATCGTTTTTTTTTTTAATATCATTAAATTAATATCATATTGAGTAAATAAAATACCAATTTTAGTCTTCAGGCACTTTAAGTTTGTTTCTATATAATGTTTTGACTTTGGCTGAAAATCATCAAATACACGTTTTTTATGCATCCTGTAAAATTTGTTCTGTGTAGGTTACGTCCTTTTCCACAGTCGATATTATTAGTCATTTAACGTTAGTCTTGTTATACGAGTATATCGTTATTTTTATTTACTTTCATAATATTTTCTTTTTTTTTCCGCACAATTTAAATTCTTTTTTATTATTATATGTTATTTTGTGTCTGATTTTAAGCTATAACTTATGATGTTTTCAACATGAAACATAATGAACATAATTTACAATTACTTAAGTTTATTTATTTTAAAAGGGGTTCTGAATATTGGCTTCAGAGTAATTGATATTTTTTATACAAAATTGTTCACAATATATTATAGTATTAATTATATCGATTCATAAACCAACTTAAATAATACATTTTAATAGGCAGCTAATATTTCTTTAATTCATTCCTAAATGTACCGTGTGTTACTCGTCCATTTACTCTGATGAATGAAAATGGCTTAGCAATGAAATATTTAGAAACGATTATATTATTTAATGCTTTTATCGACTCTACATAATTAAAAATAAATTTCCCTTACGCTTATCCTTTCAGCCATTTGAATAACAAAGGCTGAGGCAAATTAATTATGCCAAAACTCACAACGTTAGTTTGGCCCAGTGATTTCCAACCTTAACAAACAAGTATTGGTCTACATTCAAAATTTAAATTATTCAATGACCCATTATGTACAGTTTTCGTTTTGTATATCACAAAGTCTCGCCACTTGTGTAATTAAATGAGCTTAAATGCTGCACTCATTATTCAAAATTAATTCGTGCATTATAATATTTTACACGAGGTACTTTGTTGAATATTTTTTTACTTAACAATTTAATTAATTAACGACGTATCTGAATTAACTATTTTCTTAACGAACTACTGGCAATTCACAAGCCGCTAGTTAAGACCACCGGCTTAATCTCTTGCAACTGTTTAAGTTTACCGATAAGTTTATCTTGTAAATTTTACTTGTAACTTTTTAACGATAACTCCTTATCTTTTGTCTGCAATTAAGTCTTGGATTAATTAATTAAGTCAGAAACGTTACCAATACTTATTGTTCCTTAAAAACTAGTGTATTGATTTAAAAAAAACGCGATCCATCTTTTTTATTTATTCTGCATATCATTTTAATAAACACATGGGTGGAAACTGATAGTTCTTGGCATTTTTCAATGTTTTTATGAACAATATATATAGTTATTGGGCATTCAAAGTGTTTAGTATACATTTTAAATTGAATGATGCAATCCATACGTCGATAATCTAATGTTAATAGACCAATTACAGAATAAAAAAACAAAAGTATTGTAAAATTTCTCTTTATATGTAGTTGTTTGAGCAAATAATATTCAAAGAATCATGGGAATCACTGGAATTAAGTTATTACATATTAATACAGGGGAACACAAACTGTCAAGAAATTTTGGAGATCAATAGAGCACAGCTATTGAAACTTCCATTATTGAAT
>JAGVSQ010011410.1:0-12272 GCA_022683975.1 Rhyacophila evoluta | reverse complement strand
AGAATTTAAAATCAATTTCCATCAAGCACCATCAGTCAAAAATATTAATTAATTGTCAATATATTAAAACTTAAATATTTTTTTGTCAATAGGATTTGGTGGTCAGACTGGCACCTATATTAAGTATACGCCAGTGACCAGCACGGATGTGATGGTAAAAAATGGACACACACAGACTATTAACACTCTGCATCATTGTATCACTTGTATGAAGGTAAGTAAATCTTTTAGTCTTTATTTCACCTTTCAAATAGTCATAGATGATCATAACCTCCTTCATAAAGCTCCTTTAATTTTTTAAATATCACTTTATGGGTTACTTTGGTAAATTTACTCTGATAAATCTAGATAAGGTTAAACAATAATGTTTAAGCTATTGTTATTATATCATGGATTTGAAGTGGTAAAATATTGCCGTAAAAATGAATAACCTTTAACTAGTTTACTTATAGAATGATTGGAACAATAAAAGAATAACATTATTAATTTAAAAATTGTGTCACTTTAAATATTCAATATATTAGAAGAAATACTTTCTCTACTGGATATTTTTACAAATTCTTAGTTATTATAATTTATTTTGTGTTTAAAAATGTCACTTCATCAATATTGAAATATTTTTATTTTATGGGGAGTAATCATTTGTATTATTATTTTAGGATTACGAGAGTAAGTCTCTGGAAGAACTGCGGATGGAGGACTACGCAGCGAATCGGAGAGGTGGAGCATCGTCCTCTGTGGGTGGAGTTGGTACTAATACATTTGGACAGGCTAACACTAGTGCGGTCGGCCAAAATGCCTTTGGTCAGCCTCAGCAGCCGCAGAACACCGGAGGGCTCTTTGGACAGGACAATAAAACAGGTGTATTCGGACAATCAGGTTTGTAGGAATTGTAATATTTAACTTATGTAATTAATTTTGATTCTCTGGTCCGTAATATTAAAATATAAATGATTCTAAATGCAACTTATTTCTGTTACTATGTACTTACATGGAGTTCATAGATACTTAAATCCATCCATGTAGCATGTAATACCAAAAGCCTCTTTTATTAATTTAAGTTTAGGATATAGTTCTGGATCAAAGTATAATTTGAAGAAAGTGTCTGTTCATATTTGTGAGATCAATATTTGGCAGAATTGCTATGATCACAGACTATTACTTGTATGGTTTGGTGTAGAGTATAAAACTTCTTCACAATACAATTCCAAGAAATACTTTGAAAGGTTACAAGGTTCATTTGTTTTTGTGCCGTATAGTACCTGCCAATGACACAGTTGTGGTAGATGCAGAATCCTACAGAATTTTACAATATCGTTAATTTTAGAAACGTTTCCTACAAAATATATTTATATCTCTAATAAATAATAAATTTATTTCTGTATTTTATTGGATTTATTTTGATTATGCCCATTTTTATGCCGTAGGATTTGGCCAGCCATCAACATCTGCAGCAGGTGGTTTGTTCGGAAAACCAGCCACCACAGGATTTGGTGCAACTCCTGCTACCGGTAATTATTATTTATTGAATCTGTATTTTCTTGGTAGAACTGTATTTCTCAATAATTATATTATATTTACAATAATCTGAATGGGTCAACTGCATTTTTATTTTCAGGCACTGGTTTCTCTTTCGGTGGAACAACAGGACAGCAGGCACCTCTTTTTGGGGCAGCAAAGACATTTGGCGCTCAGCCCGGAGGGTTGTTTGGAGCTGGGACGGGAGCACAGACTCAGCCATCCGCTTTCGCATCGGCTACACAGCCTGCGCAGACAGGATTTGGAGTATTCGGTGCCCCACAGGTGAGGCATTAAGATAAAAACATGAACCCTCTAAAGTAAGAGCCCATCACATTCGATTTGGGAAATTTTGTGATGCTTTTTTTTCATTTTTAACAGATTTTTTTGAATAACTTTATAATGAAAAGATAAAAAGGCGGATCACTCTTTATCATTACAAAAATGAAGATGTGAAATTGCGCTTCCCTCAGCTATAGGATGCTGTGATAACCTAAGAAGATTGCCTAGTACCACAGATAACCACATGTCTCAACTAATTTTTCATTTTTCTCTTTCAGACAAACAACCTGTTTGGTGCCAAACCAGCGACCACAACTGGTTTTGGAATGCCACAGACTACTGCAGCCACAGGCTTTGGATTTGGTGCTCAGAACACAGCGCAGAATACAGGGGGTCTTTTTGGTGCCCCCAAGCCTAATGCACCATTCGGAGCGCCTCCACCTGGTAAGCTATAAATTTTAATGTTTTATAATCATTATTATGAAATAATGCTGCCAATTCTTCCATGATAAGTTTGCTGAAGCATGGGGCTTGAAGCTGAGGTAGATATCTACACATTAGTATTGATCAGAGGCTGCTGAAGCTGTGGTAGTCTGATACCCTATATATATTTGTTTAATGAAGATTATATTACTATTGGATGAAAGAAGTATGAAAATAATATGTTTGAAAACATAGTATCTTTCTATAATATTCACTACAATCTGGTACTGAATGAGATTTCATTATGTTGATATATACTAGTGTTCCACAACCGGTGTGCCGTAGGACACTCGTATACCATGAGATGATGCTGGGTGTGTCGTGGCATCAGAATATCTAATATCAGAAAAACATTAGAAATGCCGCCATAGCGATTGCATTTCTTACTTTTTTTTACTTGTGGTGTGTTGCGAAAATTTGCAAAAAATATCAAGTGTTATCGTCAAGATCGGCATTATTGACATATTTTTTTAACTAATGCTAGAATTTTCTCGAGAGTAACTTCCTAAGATTATGGTTGGTATGTACTCATGTGTGTATAATTCCTAATCTGACTAAACTATATATTTTTTTACCTTTGATGAGAAAAGATCTTTTCATTCATCATAGTTACCACAAATTGCAGATAATAATTGTTACTTTTTCAGCTTTTGGTGCCACAAATACAGGTTTTGGGGCGCCAAATGCCACAGCTGCTGGTACTGGTAGTTTGTTTGGAAATGCTTTTGGACAGAAACCCGCCACAGCAGTCCAGCCTGCATTTGGTTTTAACACTTCTGCAGCACCTACTACCGGATTGGGTGAGTGAATTTTTAATTGTCACCATTTTCAGGCTTTGCCAGTCCTTAAATATTTAAAAAAATAAATTCAATGTCAATTAGTTTTGAATTAGTATTTATATTGTAAATAAGTGTTGTACCAAATAGTCTCTATTTAGATGTATTCAAGAAAGTGGGTTAACTTAGAAAGAAGATCTATTTTTAACTTGTATACTTACTTTTTCAGGTGGCGGTTTGAATCTTGGCGGAGGGAGTCTGTTTGGCGGTAAACCGGCGGGAGGCAGTCTGCTTGGTGGACAGCAACAACAGCCGGGAAGTCTTTTCGGTGGAGGCGTAGCTAATACGGGATCGCTTGGAGGCGGGATGGGGATTGGTGGAACTTGGGGTGAGAAATAGTGATGTGTTCTTGATTCACTCTTGAATGTAGTCGTCCTCTAGATGTTGAGACACCGCAAAGGTGTTCTTTTGTAAACATAAGGTGGAGGTCAATTTTCTGTACCGTAGTGAAGCTATGAATGATGGAACCCAAGGAAAATGGAGGTGTGTTTTTAAAACTTGGTAGAGCAGGTGGGACTTTGATAATGTATGAAAACAGATTCATTATTGGCTACCGGTTCTAAGACAGTAGTACAGGGTACAGGGTACACTTGAGTAGGCTGACTTAAGTTAGCCAAATGAATGAAGGGATTACACCTCAAATAGATCCTATTAATATCTATCACATATCGTCTCTAAGAATACTAGTAGAATAATTTCACTTGCAAAGCTTTGCAAAAGCAACAAAGCTTTACAAAGCTCTGTACACAATTGAATATTAGACATTTCATTTTGCTTTAATTAATATTTCTGACTGATGGTGCTTGATGGAAATTGATTTCAAATTCTAAATTATTTAAAACTGGTAAACTTCCAATTTGTGAGAACAGTGATCTCACATATGGAAGTTTACCAGTTTTAAATAATTTTGCCTTGAATCTTCTGATAATGTATTGCGATTGATTTTTATAGGTACCTCAGGTTTTGGTGGTCAGACAGGAGGTTTAGGCAGCCTGGGAATGGGGGGCAATACTCTAGGAGGTTCCGCCCTCGGTGGTAGTCTTCTGGGAAATAACACGTCACTAGGAATGCTTGGGTAAGTATTCATAATTTTCATACTTATTAGTTGGTGATGAAGATATTTTTCTCAGGCCGCCGTGACGTTAGTGTGGTGGTTTCAAATTGGAAGTTGCGTGTTTGATTCCTACAGCTACTGAATTTTGATATAATAAGAAAAAATAGTTTTTCTCCATCCGTGAAATGAAACTTATGGATCTCTCACAGATTATCCATAAAACTTTTTGTATCATTTACATTTGAATAGATTGTGATGTTAGGTTTAATACTCCCATTTATTTAGATTTGTCTTAGTAGCACCAGATTGTTGCCGATTGTCCACAGTGGTTTGGTGAGTGTCAGTTGAGCGTCTGTTGCCAAAGTGAAAGGTCTCAATTTAACTTTATTTATGATTGTGTTTCCACAGCAATACTGCCACATCAACAGGTCTCACGGTCCATGAACACATGATGGCACTGGCTTCCAGACCTTTCGGAGATACTCCACTCTTCAAAAACCTTGTACCGTCTCCAGGTGAATAGTAAACCATATTACTGTCAATTATATGTATATTTTAGCTGTTATGAATGGTGAGAGTTGTCAGATGACATATATTTGTAACTCAAAAAAATGCTGTAACTGTAAAAAATGACCATTTTCGCTTATATGGATCTCATCAAGTCTTTTTCTAGTATGGCTTATCAATTTTATTTTTTATGTCATGAATTTTATTTTCTTATTAAGGGTAAAAATGTCGAAGCCCAAAAACCAATGAAGAACATATTCGACATTTTATGCTGTTTTTTTTTTTTGATTAGGATTTGAATGCAACCAAGGTCGCAGGCCATCAATAAAATGAAATGTATGGACCAGCCCTAACAATAATATTGGTCTCTGGATTGTAAAGACTTATTGTGACAAACTTTTGTAATGAGAATTGGGTTTTCTTAAGATGTATTTCTTACGAATCAGCCATGCGGTAGACATAATTTGATTATTAAAGATTTAATTTTTTTTACAGATAAAGTAGATGACTGGCTTCGGCCAACCAATCCCATTGCTCAAAAGGCCGTGTTAGAGAATGACAAACTTAAGGTCTCTCCAGGCATCACAACACGACTTAGAGTCAAACCCATCACTGCGATGACGGATCTATCAAAGGTATCAAACTTTTTAGTTTCATACTTCGTTAACTCTTAAACATATATGATGTTAAATAATTTGCTAAGAACATTAAGTGAGAAGGAGACACATAGAGACAAGATAACTGGAAAAGTCTAGTCATTTAGTGGCATTTAAAAATAAAATCATTTAAAGATTGAACGTTCATTCTAAATTAACGTAAATGCCTAAAAGTCAAATATAAGATTAAAAGATTTTAAGTATAACAGAAGTAGTTGAATTAAAGCTGGTTGATGCTGATTGCCTCTTACTAGGATTTCTTATACTCTTCTCATTCATTCGTAAGTAGTTTGTTTCTCATGACTGAACACATGGAAAGAATATTTGATAAAAATCATGGTGTGGTATTTTCAACACCATGATTGACATATTTATATAGAAAGACCAAATATGGTGAGTTTTATAATATGTTTTATAGGAGGGCCCTCATACAGGTCTTCTTTTTATCTTTTTGAATACATGTTTAAAAAAACCTGCTAATTTTTATACAACTATGGATCTGGGGCCATGGCTATCCATGATCTTTGGTACTGCTTAGCCATTTAGCCACCAAGGCAAATAGGAAGAGAATTTTATAAAGCAGAAGTTTATATCATTAGGGATGAATGCAAGTATAACTGAAGCTAAGTATTGATATTGTGTTTTGTTTTTACTTTCAGAAATCTTTATTTGATGGCCTTGAAGAGAATGACCCTACAATTCAAGTGTCTCTGACCTTAAAGCCAAGTGTCAAACGACTTAACTTAAGACCAAAGCAGCTGCCAGTAGCAACGCAAGACTCAGAAAACAATAACAAACAGAATCTGAACAATAGTCAGACATTGAATAGTAATAGAGAAGAGGTATCAACTATTGTCGATGAATCAATCAACAGGTCGACAGAACTGAATAAAGGAACACCTAGACATTCTTCCAAGCATTCGCCAGTGGTTTATTCACAGGAAGAAGAGTTTCATCGGCAAGAAAACGTTAGTTTTTCACCAACATCGGGCAACCTTCGAAGGAGGGTAGGGCTTACAGATCCTATCGGAGGCACTTTGAAGAGTCCACTGAATGTAAGCTCAGGTAAGTGTAATATTAATAATTACGCATGTTGCAAATGTCAATTATGATTAAAATAAAGTGAATATCTTATGTGGTCAGCATCCTGCATCATTCGTCGGATGAATATATAGGTTATAATTAAAAATTTGCTTTCTAGGTGCTAATACTGACAGTGATGTATCAGATCGCAGAGTCAGCTGGGTATATTCAAGACCTCTTTCAAAATGGTCAGCTGACGACTCACCAACACCCCGAACGTTGGATAATACCCTTGAACAACTAATGCCAGGTTCTCATTACCAAAACATCAGCTCTGCAGAGACTAGAGTATTCACTACCCAATCACCGACTTTAAGGTAAATGCATAATTTGGTTCCAGACATGCTTTGAATTGATATTTATATATTTAGAACCATTTATGTGAGTGCTTTTAAACCCAAAATTCACTGTGGACCTGTTTAATATTTCCACCTATATTTATAGTTGTATAATAATACCAGTGAAAATGACAGAATATTTCAAATCATATGAGCTATCGCTGATAGATGTTGGCATTCAGTGCTGAATCACGTAGTTGTAAAAAATATTAATTTATATGCCTGTTCTGTCTAATTATTTGCTAGACGCTTTCTAAGTTTTCACAGATTGCTTAGATTTTACTGTGGACCGGTGGTTGGGAAACAGTGGTCTATGCTGCATAGGTAGATAAAGTATCATATAAGTAAAGTAATATTATTGTGTTTGGATAATTGAAACTGTTGACTGATGATGCTTCATAGAAATTAATTTCAAAATTAAAACTATATGAAATTTGTGAATCTAGGCTGTTACACGCAGCCACTAAAGCCAACGTCTACCATTATTCCATCTTCCTTCAGGTTTAAAAATTGTCACCCTATTAAATGGAATTCCATTGTCACAGATAATATTCAGCCTATTGAAATGACTTATTTTATGAAAACGGAATTTAACTCAATAAAAAATTTGCGTGAGATCACTTTTTTATTTAAGTTCAGTGATTGCTGTGATGATAACTTTTAAAACTCTTTTTGTCTTTAGCTCTAAGCGCCTGTACCCTGAGTTGTCAAGCCGTAGCCTTTTCACCAACGAGGAGTTGAACGAAGAGCTGGACAGAGATAGAGACAGCGGCGGGGAAGAGACAGACAAGGAGAACTATATCCCGCATCCGACTGGCATTAAAATGACAAGACCCGAATACTACACCATTCCATCATTGGAGGAACTCATAGGTAGACCATTTCTGATATGACATAATATATCATACATGGATTTCGTATATTGTTATGCGTAACTTTCATTTTAAGTTTTGACAAATTCACTAGATTCAAATGAGTTATTTATATAGGTAAAATCCTGAAACTTGTGGGATCACTTTTTTATACTCGTCATACTGAATATGGTAAAAGTATTATTATATATACACTTATAGGGAATGCCTGCAGTAAATGTCTTTCCAGAATCTGGTATTGTCAGTATTTATGCTTTCTTTAATAAAAATATATTTTATAATATTGCATACATTATTGGTTCGCTAGATGGAATTATTAATAAAATAACTGATATTATTTCATTTCTTTTATAGGATATATTCGTCCAGATGGCTCATGCGTTGTCCCGCAGTTTACGATTGGTCGCCGTGGATACGGCAATGTCTTTTACGACTGTGAAATGAATGTTGCTAATCTGAACATAGATGAAATTGTCCATATCATGAATAAAGAAATTATAATTTATCCTGATGATGATAACAAACCTCCACTTGGCTCTGGACTCAACAGACGAGCTCAGGTGACCCTTGATAAAGTTTGGCCCAAGGATAAAACCTTGCGGGCCACTATTACCAGCCCAGAACGTTTAGAAAAAATGGATTATCTAGGAAAATTACGAAGAGTCTGCGATAAATACGGCACTAAGTTTATAGAATACCGTCCACAGACTGGCAGCTGGGTCTTTAAAGTGCAACACTTTTCGAAGTATGGTATTCAAGACTCTGATGAAGAAGATGATAGTAACGCCAGTAATAAGCCAGGAGTCGTAGTCCAACCGTTGGCTGGATCGAGTAGTAGTTTTTTGGACGGTAATCGTGGATTGGGTGGTCTCGCCAGAATGCAAGATAATATGCCAGATTTGCGGAGAATGCGTGCTGGTTTGATGATGGACGATAATGCAAGTGTCGGTGCTAGTTTCACGAATCGATTGACAGCCGTTACTAAAAGCCTGGCCATGGATACTTCTGAAGAGAATAGTATTGAATCGACAACGTTGTACCCGGAAGGTTCCGTATTTGGAGGATACAAAGATAATACTAGTCAAAATTTTCATACTGAGAATGCAAATCCCCACACTTTGCAGTTGATGAAGGCTTCATTTTATAATACAACTGAGGTTGCTGAAGATTTCGGTTCTGTTACTGATCAAATGGTACCACAGGGTATTTCAGCAGCTGGTAGTTCAATCCATACAGCCCGAACTGTGTCCCCAAGTTTGCTCAATGAAGATATCACTCATATTGATCGGGTAGATAAGATGCCAATTGATACATTTAATATGACCCAGCAATATAAATCAGCAGTTATTGTGAAGCCCAGAACAAGAACTTTGCGCTATTATAAGAAAATTTTACCATTTAAAGATACAGTTGCTGGTAAAATTGATGCAGCATATTTTAATGACTTGTCAATTGCAAACGCACGCTTATTTCATGTTGGTTGGGGTGTTGGTAATCAATTTACGACTTTAAATACATTGGAAGCTGTAAATGATGCTCCGTTAACAGGTGATTTGATTGAATTGACATCATTTGTAAAAGGACGTGGCACAATAGATACGTCAGGACAAGTAGCACAGCGTTTACGTATAACAGGCGGAGGAATTTCAACAGAAATTGGTGCAGGCTTTAAAGAAACCATCGAAAAGTATTTAAATATATCTTTGGAACATTCAAATATTATTTCGAATCCAGATGATAATGAGGAATTCTGTCCTAGGATTGAGCCCAATAAACAGTTGACACTGAAATGTGCCAAGAGATATTTGGACCAAGCTAAATTACTGGCAGTTTCGGGGAAAAAGGGCGAGTCAGGGGCTTTTGGAATTGACCAGAGATACTGTCGTGATGTTTGGTCTTTGTGTGTTGCTTTATGGGGCAACTACTTTGAATCAGACCAGCAGATGGAAACAGATTCTGGCGATACTGGAATTCAAAATGAGGTGAGTTTTTTTATTATCCTGCACATTTTATTTTTTTTTCTAGACAGAAAACTATCAGCGCACGATGATAAATTATTTTGTATTACAGAGGTATATAAGATAGATATATATATAAGATAGATATCACTTTGTAATGTACATAAATATTTAAAATACTATAACCGTATATTAGTAGGTTGAAAATTTTTTAAACTGGTCTTGAATTCATATCAGTGAGACCAGTCCTATTGATTTAAATATTTCATATAACATATCTGTTTTTAAAATGATATAGAGCATATATAATCATGGCCTTGATAATGATGTCATCGAAATAATCATAAGTTATTTTACTGTATTTTGTTACCTACATTATCTTGTTTTAATTGAATGTATCGCTTATTCCAAAGTCTTTGGGTAGAAATGCATGTTTGTTTTCATAAATTGAAATAATCACACTGTTAATAAATTCCCCTTTTTTTGATAGAATGGATCAGAGGCACTCGGTGGACATCTTTTATCTACACATGCAGCGCTGTCAGAATGGCTGGTAAATGTGGTGCTGTCAAATGAGAAAACAGATACAAAACAGTTGAATGAAGACATTCCTTCAGATATTGTCAGGCTGCTTGCCGCTAAGAGAGTGCTTGACGCGTGTGTTGCCGCGCAAAAACGTGGCGATTACCTGTTGGCCTTGATGATTGCTCAAATTGGAGGTAGGTTTGACTATTTATTTTTTACAAACATACATCAATTAAAGCTTTTATCATATGCTTACTTTTTTTTACAAACCCGTGATGAGCAAAAGTCAAGTTATTTCTTATTTGTTCAAATTAGTTATTAACCTATGTTATAACTTTTTACAACACATAAAACGTTGATGTGCAGACCAGAGAACTTTTAAAAGTTTGTTTTCCACAGGTGATAGCAGAATCAGGGCCTTAGCATCAAAGCAGTTGGGGGTTTATCTTGAGTCTAGTTCAGATCGGCACATGCCGTCACGCACCTTGGCTGCTCTCACTCTGCTTTCTGGAAAATGCAAGATGGCTCTCACCGAAGGAGGATCACTGAACGTATGTCAAGGGCTCTCATGGCAGGGAGCACTCGCCCTACACTTCTGGTAATTATGCGATATTTGATTATTATGAATTCTAGACTTGAATGACAACAATGTTTTTTTTGTACTATTTTGTCAATTAATTAAAAATGTTCCGTCGTAGATGAAACCAGTCCTACAGTACTAATAGAAATGGACTGGATATCTCCTGTTTAAAATTTTTAATCGAAATAATTGATCAGCTATATTTTATTAAGTGTCCATTTCTGTATAATAATAATTACTATAATTGTGGAAATAATTATTACTTCCACGAAATATGCTAGATCGACTGCTGAACAAAAACTGCAAAGCTCTTATAAGGCATCCACAGCATGTGCCGTAGTCACATGCTGTGGCTTAAAGATGTTTTGTTAGTGTTATGTGTGTTATAAATATTATAATGCAGTTAACGACCACGGGTTTGGTTATTACCTTATTGCATTAAAAATCAAGGTTTTTTTTTGTATCTTATAGGATCCATAGATAAGTAAGTCGCTAGAGGTTTCAAATTCCATGAGAATTTCATGGTTCTTGGTATTAATTGTGGGTTTCTTTTTGTAAACCATTAAAATCAATATAAACAAATTCGTGATAATTTATCCGTCTTATCTTGTATTGTGATAACCTGCGGTAACCAAATATTACATATTTATCAAAATCTGAAAATGTTAACTCAAAAATTAAAGTAATATCTGACAAGGCAAGGTTAAATAGTTGAGCGTAGCAATATTGCCATGGAAATAAAAGAACGAACAGAAGCGACAAAAGCATTTAAAGTAATTTTGACGATTTGCGAATAACTTCAGTATTCAAATTCAAAATCTACAAAATAATATGTCAACTCTCTGTATTCTTAAAACTATAATATATGACATTTTTTAATTTTTCTAGGTATATTTGTGAGTCTGTCTCGACAGTTTCTGATGCGATCCGATCATTTGAAAAATCGTTTGCTGAGGAATCACAGACATGGCGCACTCACGCATTGTCCGTCGCCGATAATAACAAGACTATGGCCGCCGAATGCTTGGAGGGTGAGGGCATCTCCGAAGATGCATTAGAAGACTTTGACCTTTGCACAGCCAGTGGAGACGACATTCTAAGGAGTCGCGTGGCATTCCCTTTGCCACAGTATGTCAACATTGATGATGAGTGTATGTCTGATGAAGACACTGCCAAGGTTTGTTAAATATTATTCTCATCATACATGATGTTATAAATTGAATCAACATTTATATGGTTGAAGTGCATTTTATAATGTTTAAGAATATATCGAGCCGTTTTTGGCCAAAGATCGTAAGAGCCAATTTGATGGACCGGTAAATGATCGTGGTGCATACATTATGACTTCAGCTCGATATGTTTAATTTCAAGTTAACTGGGGAACTTTTGAAAAGTCTTTCTAAGTTTTTCTGTTGTGGAGGTCAATAGGAGGTTACATTCGGAGCAGATGTGCTAAAAAAATGAATTATCAGTGCTGTTGTGCATTTAAAGTCTCCCCGATAGCGTAGTTTGTAGCGTGCGCGCTTAGTGATCCGGGGAATGCGGGTTCGAATCCCCATCTGTCGGATTTTTAAAAATCC
>JAGVSQ010011409.1:0-12272 GCA_022683975.1 Rhyacophila evoluta | reverse complement strand
TCGCTAACAGTGATCTCACATATGAAAGTTTACCAGTTTTAAATAATTCAGAATAAAATAATAGTTCATGCTGTAGGAAAAATATACATAAATTGTGACGAGTGAGCTAAATTTTGACTCGGTTATGAGGTCCGAATCTTTGACACACTATTACTAATATTAGCTTAGTGTTAAACAGTAATTATTGCTATTATATAGTAGTTCTCTGATTTGTAAACACATTTATATTAATTTACTCATCTTATTGAGAGATTTGTGATTGTATTGTATTACTACCCAGCTATTTTTTAAACATTTAATAATATATTAAACACGTTTTAGAAATTAGTATTTGTACTACTTAAATATATATACAATATCTTTCATTGTTCCGCATTTCTCTCCCCTCTAGCTTATTAAGACTCATAGTTAAATGGATATTATAGCAATATGGCAATTCACGTATTTTCCCTTGTTTGTTCTCGGTCCGAACGACGGACGCTTGTTGATATGCAAATTCGAAAGTTGTGTTAGCATTTTTACAATCTGGCCGCGGCTTGTTGTATAAAACGGAATTAAAAGTATTAAAACGGGCGGAGCTTTTTTCGCGCGTGCTTTTCCGCACTCGCATAATATACTGCCCGACGCGGATGTGTTTTCCGAACGGGTGAAATTCGCAGAGCCGAGCGTTTTAATGAGATATTTTCGGGCGCGGATTTAATTGCTTTTCAATCGTTCCCATCCGCGTTGTTATTTCAATCCCTCTTTATTTATACATGGTATAAACTCTAACCGTATCGTTGTCGTTGCTAGATAGAATTACGAGATGGATATTGTACTTAACAATACAGATTCGAGTATATATTATGTACGCAAATAATTCCAAAACAGTAAACATAAAAATTTACTTGCATTTTTGTAAATCAGTTTCATATATGAACGAAAAAACGTAGTCGAATTCCATTTTTCAACAGTTTAATGGTATTAAACTACACTTCTATAGGTTAGAAATTTTGATTTGGATTGTCTTCACTGTGCTGCGATCTAAATATTATAGTAATTCATAAATATGCAGTATTTAACCCGTAATTGTGTATTTAGTAAATTGTGTTTAAGGCATGCGATAATGACTTGAGTCAATGATTTACAATCAAACCTTGTAAACCTGTTCGTTACGATGAGATTTATCATCTTAATTCTTCTTATTTCTTGTTCTGATCACATTAAGGGATTGGGTTCCAGGATAGACAACTTAAACGTCAAAGTGAATGAGATGCTGAACATATATAATTTCAGTTCTAATAATGGTGTTACATTTGAAACAAATGACGATAAAACTATTCAACCTGTAAAATTATTACTACTTAACCACAGCAGAATTTCGTTCTTATATGATTCTTCTTTTTTTTATTCCCTATATGTTCCCTGAGTGTAGCATATGGACACCACGTACCGCCTTCAAGAAACCCTATGGCCCGCCAGTATTCTTGCGTCCTCCCTGGTAATACCTGCACCCCGTAAGTCCGCCGAATAAATTCTATAGATAGTATTTAGCGGCCTTCCAGGACGCCGAAAAACCGGCTGGCTTCAAGAATAGACTTTCTTGAGGCAACCGCAATATGTGGCCGAGCCAGGTCCAGCGTCACAGCTTCACTTTGTCAGTGATAAGTAACTGCATCGTCCGTTCCCTTATCTTTTTATTTCGAATGAAATAATATCACCGTATCTGCAGAATCCGCCGTAAGCACCTGTTCTCAATGCTTATAATACGGGCCTTTATTGGGTGCCACGTTTCGCAACCGTAGAGCACCACTGACAAAATGCATGCATTGTATAGGTGGCATTTGTTTTTTACTTTGTATAGCTTTTAGTCCAAGAAAATTCGCATGGAATTGAAGGTATATAATTAATAAGAAAAAAATAATCACTGCCGTTTTATTTCAATTGGTTTCATATTTGAAATAAATCTCTCTCCGGTTAAGCGAGAGTCGACTCTAGCTGAAACAACAGTGATTGTATGTTAGAAAATTACACGACTTTCGAGTAAAAGTTCTGTCTGATTGGTAACCATTAGTTTCCATAGCATAACGATCTCGTATAACTCTCTGATTGTTACATTTACGACTTGTGTTATTTTGTTTTACTCAATCAGACACTTTGATCGGTGTTCTGGGATTAACCGATCTTATATTATACGTTATATATTCACTAACTCATTGTATACCTTTGTGTTGTATTCTAGTTATTTATCGTTATTGTTCTTATAAAAGCAAACAAATACTATTAACTAAGGGGACTACACACGTTCAAATTTGCATGCACAATCAATTTGTGTGTGATTGTTATTTTTCTACTAATTTTAGGTAATTCTGCGTATATTTGATATTATCGATAAGACTGGCCATCTACCTACATAAAAAAAATAACGAATAAACCATTCATCGATATGGGATGCTTCAGTTATTATTATTGCTTAATATCAACAAGCTCTATTTGAACAACGAAATGCACTGTGGGTTTTGAAAGTTAATAGTTTATGTTACAAAACGAAATTAAAATAGTAGTACGTACGATTTAATTATTTGAAAAATGTTGCTAATAAAATATACGATATGAAAATAATAGTCAACTTATTCAATCTGTAATTAGTAATTCTAACTAATTTTAGAGAGACTCAATTCTGAAATGAATTAAAGTCTCTTTTTTTTTACTTTTATCACCCTCCTTGTGAGGTTTGTAAAACGGAAACAATGAAATAACAGTGTTATAATATCATAAATGCTTTAACACATGTTCACCGTATATATATGATCGTCCATGCATACTTGTGAAACTTTGCATGATTCTGTGTAGTCTCCTTAAGATTCTAAATAATACTTTCGTTGTATAATTTACCTAAAGTGATTGTTATTTTAGAAAGTGTTTTTTTTCCAAACGCTCTTCTATAATATTTCCAGACAAGGAACAAAATAAACTGAAAAGTTATTGCCAATTTTTAAGAACGTGTATAACATTACCAATGTGGCCGCTCCCATTTCAGAACCAACGGAGCACTTGAGATCAAATTTAAACGCATATGACTGATTAATATGACATTTTGTATTTCTGTGAACAGAAATATAAATCATTTTTCGTTTCTTTACAAATCATAATAAATATAGAAAGAGCTTAAACGATTTTCTCAATGCTGAAGTAAATTTACAAATCTTTTCTAGCCTAAAATATTTGATATGATATTAATGACTTCCACATATCATTGATGCATATATAAGTATTTATATTAAAATATATAATAGCATTTATTTAATAATTAAAAGAATGGCTTTGAAAACAAGGCGACAAGGCGCGCCGATGTACATGTACGTCCATACTACACAAAGGGTTAACCACAAAAATGGCACCAGGATTCTACTCCCACGGTTGTAACTCATCCAATGCATCCTCATTCCACCATATCAGCCGATTCGTACATCCATGACGCAACAATATCTTCCAATGTCGGTTTATTATTTCGACTGTCAGGCAGACAGACAGACGTGCATAACTCTCTGCTATTGTTAGGCCGATCCAGCGGTTACGAGTCGGATTTACTCTCCATTTGTTTCACACTGTCTCTCCGTTCTCTTTTTAGTGATGCATTGTTGTAATTTTGAACCAGGAAATTTTCCTGACGATGCTCTGACCTCTTTGTCGAAAAGACTGTCGAAGAACGCGATGTTTCTCAATAGTCGCTACATATTGGTTGTTTGCGTTGTTTCTATTAATACTATACGATAATCTATTATATCTTGCTTATACTATAAATACAAACTTTTAGACTTATGGCAGTTAATAAACGAGCAAATTAATTGACTGGAATACCACCTCGATGGTTTAAATTCAAAATATCGTTTGAGTTTATTAATTATTTTACATAACAGTGGTTTTTGAAAAATAATCTGGCCGTCTTCTGATTTTAATTTAAAGTATATAACGTTTACTGATATTATCAATTTTTTTTACAAGCTTATGATTACAGCACGATGGTGCCTAGGGGCGAAGATCATTTCGTAATTAGCGTTATTTATGATAATTTATAACTAACGAACAATTAGTCATTCTAAAGAAATGACCACAAAGCGCATTCAATTGATTATCATTAAAGTAGTAACATTATTTGAATTTTGTATGTATTGTGTTTTTTTAAATACGGCAAATAATACAGTGGCGTAGCTACATATTCAGCGACCGGGAGCAAGTAAAATAGTTGTGCCCCCAACAGTCTCTCGTTTTTTAGCTCTCACGCTACCTCGAATTTTGTACCTCCTTCCAACAATTATGATTTCTCGTTTTTTTAGCTCTTACAATTACTAAGAAAATTACTCGCGCCCCCCATGATTCGTGCGCCTAGAGCAGATTGCTCCGACCACTCCTCGGTAAGCTACGCCACTGAAATAACAACAAATGATACAATGATATCGTCGTTAATGGTGTTCATCGCATCTTTTTTGATAGTATAAATTTAACGTTTTTTATGCGTTGTACTACTTATTTTCGCCGAAGTTCTTCTCGAAGTTTGTGGGAAATTTCGTTTCAGTTTAGAATTATCCATAGTAGTGGTATATACTTTATTATGCTTTTTTTTTAAATTTAACGTATAAGCTTAGATTTAGAGGATAGATTTTATAAGTTTCTATATGAGTAGTTCACGTAGCTGCAAGCAGAAAAGTTATTATTATACTCTTGATAATGTTATCACAGTTTAAGTGGCTTTGGTGACGCTAATGTTGTTAAATATTAATTATAAAATATAATTGAATGTTAATTTAATTAATTCACAAGTTCATTGACTTCAATATAATACCATACTAATATTAGATACTGTTGAAATTATTACAGCTGTATACTTGTAAAGTTACATTTTTATAGGTGGTGATTTATTGTGCTAACTTATTCAATCGCCCGAAACCCATTAGAATGTTGAAATTTAATCTGCAAAAGTTTCCCATTATTCAGTTCAGGCGACCTTTGAAGCCTGCAAATCACGTTTTCTCCGCATTATTGTCGTAGCTGCTTGCCTTCTTTGTCTCTCTTTCCGCTCAAGCCTTTTCACGTCTGGTATGAAAATAAATGCTTTCCACGGGAAAATTAATGAAAAGTATTATATATACATTTTCCTCAATCTCGAGAGAGTGTTGTGTAATTTTTCAGAAAGAAAGTCGACCGCCCACCTAAACAAAAGGAACACAAGATTAATTAACGAAACTTTTCTATCTGAGAAGCTGAATAGAGCTTTTATTTCGATGATTGATCAAATATAATTGTTTAGAGAATAATTTATCATTTATTTCGTTATTCACATACTGTTAACCGATTTACCGGTGTAAATGTAAATACATTAGTTAGTTAATTGGAAGAAATGAGTATAATAATAAAATCTACTCGTATTATCAGCCACCGGAACAATTACTGGTGCAAATGGATGTTAGGATTACTCAATCTGATAAAGCTGTTGGAAAGCTCCAGGATACTAGTCATATCACCCACCCACATGCCTGCTGTTGGAAAAACCATGATATGTAGTAGAATAGTAATCACAAATTATGACCATAAAAATAAAAATACACTCATCATTATAAAATTGTCAAATATAAAAAAGGCAATAAATAAAATTAAACAGCACGATATTTTCCTCTGTATAATATTATAATACTAAGAATTTTTAAATCCTTCAATCGGATCAATCTTTTATCATATCTATTCAATTGTTATACGAAGAACTTAGTAGGTGATTAAGGTTATGGGTAACAATTTATTAGTGTTTTTATAAAATATTTTGGATTGAATTATTCGTTTCTTTCTTAAATCATAATTCAATGTCAGATTGTAATCTCTATAACATTATTTCCTGTCTCTATATATTAAGTCCTGTGTAGTTTTTGCAAAAATAAATCGATGTCGATGCTTCGATATGAGTCATGTGACTAACTCATGTAATTGTTTTGGTGATTCACGATGTGATCTGCACTAAAAGATGAATATAGACTGTAAGCGACCTCGTCAGTTGCTATTCTCATGGATATAATATATATTCACCGAATCAGTCTGTTGTATTATTAATTGAATTATGGTACATACGAGAATTACTATCTAGCCCTATCGTTAGTGAGTAAATTTTTTATGGACACACGTTTTGAACGCTGAAATGTTTCATCGCTTTAAATTCAACTAACATCGTAAAATCAATCAAATTTAGATATGCTGATTTGTAAAAAATGCTCTTACCTTTCCAAACAACGAAATAATGAGCTGAAAAGTTATTCCAACTTGGTAAGAATGTATATAACATTACCATATGTGGCCGCTCCCATTTCGGAATCAAAGGAGCACTTGAGATCTAATTTGAAGCTATATGATTGATCCGTGTGACCTTTTATGTGTTTCTGTAACAGCAATATAAATAATCTTTCGTTTCTTGTAGAAATTAAAACATAATTGTAGAAAGAGCATAAGGGAATTTTTCGATGCTAAAGTTTATTTGTTTTGTAACGTTTACGTATCTTTTTCTTACCTAAAATATATAATATAATTGTAATAACTTCGACATTTCATCGATAGATCTATCTAGTACTTACGTTAAAAGAAATAATAGTATTTTATTGAAAAATAAAAGAATGGCTTTGAAAATATGGCGACAATGCACACGGACGTACATGTACGCCCATACTCTTTAAAGGGCTAGTAATGAGTCACTAGTAAATAGTGTTTGGAGTTTTAGTGAAAATCTACAGCCTTCTCTAGAAGAGTATTTGTGAATCTCTGTACACTAGGAACAGTCAATCTAATGTCTTTTTTCTGTGAATTAATGGCATCGCTTCGGAGCAATGAAATTTAATTGTAAACGAACATAGATATATCTAAGTCATTATTGCGGTTGGATATATACATCTAAAATTACATCAAATTTACTAAAAGTAAATGGTGTGAATAAATATACCACATCCATTACTAGCGAATAAACCGAAAGTTAATCAGATAAACTGTCGTGGATAATAGAGGCAGGGTATGAACCTCGACAATTTGATGAGATACATAAACTACCACGACTATCGGTTGCTATGGTATTATAATATATATGTTCAAAATACATTTTATTAAAACCCACAAATTTTTTCTGTAGCATTTAATACTATTAACTACAGTATGTGATCAAAATAGCTTAGAAGGATTAGAGCTTATATTCACTGAACCACTGCCGACAATTATTTGTATTGTTGATAAATCAAAAATGAATAAAATATTATTTTTTCCTTCACAAATGGAAAATGTATAACTTCATATCTACACTAAATTCGTATACATTTTTATTTTTTATCTGTATTGTGTTAATTACGATTTTGTCGTATTTGAATCTAACCTAAGTTATTTGGCTAGGTTAGGTCAGGTTAGTTAGTTGGGGGAATATACAATACATAAATATGTATAGTGTTAATCTTTAAATGAAAATATTATGTTATATTTGTATTGATACAGGCATATAATATATTTAATCAGATTGACTAGTATACATATGACAGGTATAAATTTATTGTATATAATAAATTAGGTCTGATCGTTTCCGGCATTGATTACTGGCTGTAAGCGAGTGCCGCTATAATTTAGGAAATAAAATAATTAATTAATTATAATCTAATGCAATATAGCTTAATTATTCGAAATAAACACACAAAAGCAAGCTTACATAAATCACTTTTTTTAATTAATTAAAATCTCTCTTAATGGCTTGCGTGGGATCCTTTAAGGGCACGATGCGTATAAGGCGTGTTCAACTTAACTTTGGAGATAACTGACTAATTAATTGACTTTATAACTTAAAAATACTTGTTTATTTTACAAAATACTATGAGATTATTTTTTGTCAGTTGTAAATTGTAATAAATAATTCGACCAGAAATTAATAACGTTCCTTTTTATGATATGTTATAATAATGTGAAATTCATAGCTTACGAATAATTTAGATTAAACGTGTCACATGATACCTGTTCTGTGTTTAATTCCAATCTGACAATTTACATGTGTACGTACAAATCATTTGTGATAAAAGCTAAATCTACAGTGCAATAAAATTAACGAGAGGCTGTCGCCGCGCCACTTAAAATTCGCCGCGGGAAATGAATTCGGCTTTTAGTCACATTTTCCGATGATGGAAAGCCACAGTTTTCCGCACTGTACTCGGCAAATAAATATACAATCAATTAAGTCGACATTGTACGTATTTATTTAGCATACTAATTTAATTTGTTGTACCATAGTCCTTTTTTAATTTGTGAGCTTCTTTAAAAATTCTCTTGACTGCGGTGCATGCATTTGATTGCCTGCATGATTGTTAATACTATTTCGTATATTGAAGATTTATTTACTTATACGTACCTTAAAATCAATATAAATCATGAGTAAATATCCCCGGTAGCGTAGTTGGTAGAGAGCGTGCCTAGCAATCCGGAAAATGCGGGCTCGATTTCCCATCTGTTGGATTTAAAGAAATTCAAATTGCTTCACTGGGTGCCCATTAGCTTCAGTATTTGTATGACAAACAATCGTCGTGAAAGATAATCTGTCAAGATGTCTTCACATTGCAGAGATTTATATACTCCACTTTCGGATTGGATATCTTCACACTGTGTATATCAATATGCTCCACTTTGGGAGTGGACACGATATAAAAAATGTTTTAGTTAAAGAACTCGCCATCGTTGTTCATACGAATACGAAATTCTTCACGTTTTGGCTTAATCAATTACTATTGTACTTCGTGGGAAAAGATTTTTCATTTTAAACCTATTTAATAAATAATTTTTCACATACCGGGTGTGTGGCAATATATATATATATTTCCAATGTGTTTTTTCAGTTGCAAACTTAGTTCGATTTGTATTATGTACTTATGTACCGTAGATTACAAAACAGTTTGACTAAGATTCTAGAATAGTTTCTGGATTTACTGGCAATATTTACGAGATGGTGGCAGAAGAACTGTGTATGGGTGGAATTAAATGCGTCAGATCCGCGCAGTATAAATGTAGCCGCTGATTATAATCAGGATTATTGTTCGGAGAAATCAGACATTAGCCACATGAGTATTACGTGCTTGTAATTTATTGCTTATCTGATAGGACAGGTATTAATGAAAATGTAAGAGGCTTTAAAGTTACTAGCTGTATTTTATATAAACGGTCTACGCCCACAAGAAAGTGACAGGCATTAATTATATACAGTTATTTGCAACGAAATGAAAGGCTAATAGTGCAATGTCTAAAGTCTAATGCCTAACTAGTTGGAAATGCCAGTCGGATTTCTTCCACTTTAGAATGCGAACGGGAGAACAAATTACACGGATAACGATCCGGTCGGCTCTATTCGCCGACGCCATGCAACAAAGCGAACAGTTCAATGCTTTCCAACTGTAAATCAACGTTGCACTTTCTAAGTAATTCTGCGAGGCAATTTTGAACTTTTTAAATTCAAGTTCACACGTGCTTACAATTCACAACACCCCAGCCGAATTAACTATGTAAATATACACACTTATTGGTAATTTAATGTACAAGTAATTATTTATCGCCGAAGGAATCGAAACGAATGGGTTTTATATTTAATTTTGATAGAAATTTGTATGCTACCTTTCGTGACGATCACAAATCCAATCATATGACCCCAGAGCTGTTATGGTCGTTACGATGACATAAATTTGTTTGGAATTTGCTCTAATAATCAATTTGAACAGGTTTTTGTGCATTTATTATTCAGCTCAATTTATAAACAAATGTATTTAACTTTTTAAAATCAAGTGACATAATAAATCGGCCACGAAATCAGATAAATGTTAATGTAAGTACTTGAATTGAGTTCTTTAATATGGAGCCATTGACATCACTGTCCACGAAAATTCAAAATAATTGTTTGAAAACAACGAATACAGTAATGTTCGGCATACTATAAGCCCATATGCAGATTGAAATGTTTATCGCCATCGGAGAAAGTGTCTTATCTTATCAGCACGAATAAGTATCTGCTATCACTTATCAGGCGTCAATTTAAAGGGGTTACTGATGTTTTTTTACTCAAACCGCTAGTACACACTGTGTTTTTTATTACCAAATTTTACATTACGATTTTTGTTTTTGCGTATATTTCGACTGCGATACTATTTTCTGTTATCTACAAATCAACAAACTCCACGATAGCTTTTTTGTGAACACAGAGTCCCACTTTCTGAATTCCGTGAAATGTTTATTTATACAACGTAATACTTATTGTAAAGTAAATATGATAAATTCATGTTATAATGTTTGTTTAAAAAAATGTTATAATGTCGCACATTGTTGGAGATAAAAAAATACGTAATATTACCGTTTTGCTTTCTTTTTTTTACAGGTAAGCAACTCTACTGTCGTTCGGGGATAATTCAAATGATTGATCACACGTCTGGTAAATATTTATGATGCAATGAGAATTTATATCTTTCATCTGTCTATTTTGTTGCCACCTGATATACATTTGACCATTGTTGCCGCATATGTTTTTGAATCGTAAGATTGCATGTTCAAATCTTGTACATGTATTAAAAATGGAGAGGCAAATCAGTTTGCCATGTAGTCAACAATTATAGAAAACTGTTCTTCTGAACTGAAAATTCTCGAGAAATTTGGAATATTTTTGTTTTTTTCTCGAGAAATTATTTATGAGAATCTCGAGAATTTAGTTTTTCAATTTTCACTCAAAAAGCCTTCTGCCTTGTTATTTCAGTATTTAATTTAAAATGAACAAAGAATGAATGTGCGATGTTCCTGCAAAATTTTGAAAATTATCGATTTTCTCGACGTATTTCGAGAATATTAGGTAAATAAAATTCTCTAACTCTCGAGATTTACAAAATTGCTAAAAAAAGGATTTCTTAATCTCGAGAATTTGAAAAAGTCGAGAATTCACAATTGCTATATATCATATTTATTTTTATGTGCTATGGGCATAGCGTGCACGCATAGCGTCCGGTGAATAGGTTCGATTCCCCCATCTGCCGGATCTAAGACTGGATGTCCGTTGGGTTGAGCAATTTTCTGACTGGCAATTCTCGTAAAAAAGTAATTTGTCGAAATATTGCGGAGATATATATGTTATATATCGTAAAAAATGGTCATTATAAAATAAAAAATTAAGGACTCGATTTATTTTCAACTATATCCAATTCGAATGTGGACCATATCGATCTTCAGTATATGGAAAATTCGTATATTGTTAGCAAGTCAGTTTTAAATTAGCGCTAATAAACTCCTGAATTTTTAAGCTGAAAATGTTTCATTTCAAAAGATTTAGTATGTAAATACGATCAAATGCAGTGTTTCATTATTTATTTATTTACTATTGATTCAATGCATGACGGATTTAATCATCTTGGCAATAATCCGATTAACTAGCTCACCTTACATCTATCGTTTTATCAATCAAATGTAATGATGTAAGCTCTCTTAGAATATTATATCGGATTCCAGACGTAAACAGCGAAAAGCGTTTGATGTAATCTCAAACACATACATGGGACATACAATAGTGGATGATTTGTATTTATTTAACCGAGTCTGGTCTCTCAATATACTAGTCAAATAAATATGATTACTTGCTTTTCACGATGTTTACTTGTTGAATAATCATTCAACCCGCTAGACGTCTTACATATTTATTCAACTACTAAATTTGAACCTTCGTTCTCTCGCATCCAACGGTTCACAAGCGTACGCATTTACTTTTTGTAAATCAACTATTTTATATGCTAATTTTAAATGAAAAAAGTCACACATTTCGTAGAAAATCTTTTGTATTCTTAGGCCGAGGCTATGATAGATATTCCTAGATATATAGATATAGAGGACCAGTATTTCGTTGTGACGGCAACGTGTTGTCGCACTGCCGAATTTGCTCACTCACCTATTTATAGCTATTTTGCATCCCTGTTGCCGACGCTCTGATGCTGTCGCTCTACTGCCGTAGTATCAATCGTATCCTTCGCCTTATAGATTGGCAAGTAAGTATCTCAGCATGATTGAAACACTAAATATATTATTGCTCTGTTACATTTATTGTTACATTCAAAACCTAAAATAGCCTTTAAATTCATTTTATATGTTTTTTCCCAACGTGGAGAATATGGATCAACACAGTGTGAAGATATCCACTCCGAAAAAAGATTATACGGATCTCCGGAATGTGGAGACGTCTTGACAGATTATTTTTCACGAGAATTGTTTGTCAGACAATT
>JAGVSQ010011408.1:0-12272 GCA_022683975.1 Rhyacophila evoluta | reverse complement strand
AGTTTACCAGTTTTAAATAATTTAGAATTTAAAATCACTTTCCATCAAGCACCATTAGTAAAAAATATTAATTATACATCTTTTTGATAGAACGTGTATTAAATTATATACATTCAGATTATCGAAAAAAGCTGTTTTGAAAGATTTTAAACTTATGTCCGTTTTTTTTTTCCACAATCGTTGTGTTTTTAAAAATCAGTTTTGGTTTTATCATTCAATTTCTTAGTGGTCACCTTGTATTATTAATGATTTTTAAAAATAGAAAGTGCGTCTGATCTATTGCATCTCATAATCGAAGAAATACCGTACTAATAATCGAGTCTCGTGTCCTATTTATTATATTTTGTTTGTATAGTCGGGTTTCATTTTTCGCTGGTAATAACATAGACATACTGAGGACAAAATATCGGCTCTACTAACTAAAGTAATAGCTCTGTGGGTAGAAACAAGACCTTAAGTAAATGCTATAGAATTTACACAATGCATCGCACATAGCAAAACACTGCACTTAACATTATTTTATCGATCGGTTCTATTTACATGATAATATTCAAAGAAACAGTCCATAACAATGATATGGTTGTAATACAGTGGAAGCCCCTTTAACATGAAAACGTTTAATGTGAAATATTGGTTGGTATGAAATAATACTTCGGTCTCCCCGGTTAATGTTGTTGGTAGCGTACACGTCTAGCGATCCGGGGAATGCGGGTTCGATTCTCCATCTGTCGTATAAAAATGCAGGACTGGATGCCTATTAGCTTGAGTAATAGTCTGACAAACAATTCTCGTGAAAAATAATCTGTCGAGTCTTCAGACTGCGGATATTCATATACTCCACTTCCGGGGTGGATATCTTCACTCTGTGTAGATCCATATGCTCCACTTTGGGTGCGAAAAAATACTGCGATTCCGACAAAATATATGTAATTTCGTATATATTTTTTCTGTTAACATGAAAAGAAAAATCGTTTAACATGAAAAGATTTTGCTCCTCGAACTTACAAAATGTATTGGCAGTCGGGTCATCACTCGGACGTTTTTACTCTTTATATCCTAGACATGCAAATTTTTTGAACACGCAACAAAAACTGCAATAAAAGTTTTTACAATCGAACGAATAAAGCTTAACTAACCTTGGCAATTCGTCACCCAGATGTGTTTACCCGTATTTTCACTAGAACTGCAATTTCTCGGAACACGAAACGAAAATCACAATAAAAGTTTTTGCATTCGAAGGAAAAAAAAATATTTACCATTTGCAGCCGCGTAACTATTACCCAAATATTACTACATGCCACTTTTTAACAAGATATATAATTTTTAAATAGTAATTCCTATATACTACTCGTCTTTAGGTAAAAGCAATCTCGATTTATCAAAGATCAGTCCGTTTTCCAACTCGGTTACGCGTGTATTGAATATGTCGAATTTTGTGTTTTTGTGAAAAAATGCGATTTATAGTTGGAACAATATTATTTTGGTTGTTTTTTTTATTGAATATGTATTTAATATGATATATTTGACAATGTATATACAATTTACTACAAGTGTTGACTTCAGCAGAAAATCGAATTAATTTAATTTTACGACATAAGAAATATTGAGAGTTTTATTTGCATTTACTTTTAACATGAAATTCATTTAACGTGAAAAAATATTCCAATCCCTTCAGTTTTATGTTAAGAGGTTTCCACTGTAAGATAAGACCACCATTATTATTTATGAATAGACAGCTCTACATTTACTATGGTGAAGAAGGTCAGCAATCAGTTTTATCTTTGAAACCATCTCCGGTTAAACAAATTGAGCATAACACATTCTTCGTGACGATAATCTAATAACTACATATTAGGCGATTTATCCGGATGTGCTTCCTGCCTTTTCATTCTGAATATGTGATTTTTTGTGGTTCTACGAAAAATAAACCAAAATAAATGCCTACATAAATATATTGGAATTTAAAAAATCCACGTACTTTTGATCAAACCTTTAGATAGCTTATACTCTATATAAAATGTGTGCCATGAGATTTAGGATACGAAGTGAAGTATAGTAATTAGTCTATCTTCACATTATTAAATATCCCAACCGTCACAAACAGTAAGATCAAAGGAGGCAAACCTTCAAAAATATTATTGTAGATCCGGCGCCCAAAGTTTGGCAAAGAAGATGGCACTCCTCGGTAAGTTCGCATTTTTTAAAAATCAGATGTCTAATGGAGATAACCATTTTTAAAACAGTTCAAAATACTACACAAACTAATTCATTATTATCTCCGCTTTGGTCGCCAAGATTTAAAATCTTGGCAAGTCAATGAAATACAAGATATAAACACATGTTCTTGGATCATTCCAAAATATTAAGCATGAGAATAGCTGGACGACTTGGATACCAGAGAAACTTCTCCGTATATTGTGTTTGGATAGTAAAACGATGGAACGTTCGTGGATTTTTCTCATTTGCTGTGTTAAAATATTTCAATGGCAATTTTTAAAGTGAATATGTTTCTCATTCTATGATATATCATCCATCCTATAATTGTAAGTCATTTGTAAAAATCACGAAGTAATTCCTCATCGACACAAATTTATCAACCTGTTTACTCTGTCCAAGAAAGAAATTCCTACCCTTCAAATACTAAATGTACCCTCTATCAAGCAGTCCCGTCCTTACACCTGGCTCTAATCACACATATCTCAAAGCTGTGATATCGAGAAGCGGTCTATTTTATTCGACGGAAATATCCCAGGAGTAACTATAAATTACAAAAGACTTAAATTGCCACGCACTCAAGTGTGCTGAAGTTAAAAGAAAAATGAAAATATGGAGACTTTTTGGTCAAGGAATTTATGAGAAGAGATCATCACCCTTGCCAAATGACAATGATATTAGCCCTCGTGACAACCATGTCGGATGTGTCGATGGGTTCAGAAGATGATTAGATGATCAAACTCGATTAACTCTTTCCGTTACGCACAATTCTTGGATTAACTGATATATCAAAGTGAATGTAAATCAGATAATTTTCTTTATTCATATCGATAAGAGAAGTTTTAAGTGCAGAACTAGCTCTTAAATATTAATGACAATTTGGAAAGCGATTGCAAAATACATGGTATTCGATCGGTGTCAAAGAGAGATAGGAAGATTTTTTTATAAATTTGATTCATCTGTGGAAAGATTACACGATAAAAAGTTGTCTCGTCTTACGACAAATTTCCTTGCACAATATATTATGTAGATAAATTGACATTTATAAATGATATATTTGATCATTTTAATGTTTTTAAATAGCGTCATTGTTTTAATACCAACATAACCGGTTAAGAGAATAATTATTTATTTCAATATTTACTAAAGTGCACCAAAAATAACACCTATCACATCTCTCGTAACGTCAGGGCCAGCGAGCGCATCGAGAAAGTTATTTGCACAGAAATATGAGCTGGCAATTTTGAAATAAAACCTTCTGCAAGCTTTTACTGCTATGTTGGTTTACCAGAGTTAAACTTGACTCCTTTATTTGACTATGTTGGTTTTTCCATCGTGAGCTGGAGACATCCTCTTCCTGGAGACTTGAACTACAGCGTGAGCAAACCGTTGGTTCAATACAACATTAACATTACTCTAGGACTTAGCTTGTCCCTATAACTATATTTATGATTTAATTAAAACTATTGTGTACGTATATTCGAGACGTTAGCGTTTGTGTCTCGAATCCGGAATCAATTGTCTGAATTGAAAAAAATCGTGAAAAGGCGTCTTCACATTGTGAAGATCCATATACTCCACTTCCAGAGTGGATATATTCATACTGTGTAGATCGATATGCTCCACTTTGGGCCTGCTTCAGTAGTCATTTGAAATTATTTTAACCTACGATACTGGTTTTGGCATATTTGTACCAGCCCGAATTATGAAGGTAACTGAGAAACCACCGTGCATGATGGATTTTAAAAAAATTGTTGAATTTTACTAAATTTGTTTATCTAATCATACAAAAAAAATCAGTAATTTAGTTCAGTTTTAAATATATTTAAAATTTACCTGTTTTTCTTAAATATGAAAAATGTTACTAAATAATAAGTGACACATAAACTTAACTTATAACAACATCACCATTTGCTACTTCCTTAATAAACATTGTTTATTCTTATCTTACTAATGGAAAATATTACACAAACCATATTGAAAGGGATATTACTAAAGTGAACCTATCCCATCATGCCAAAATTTAAAGCAGAAGTTTTTGAACAAGTATTTCTTGTATAGAATAACCAATTAGCATGTAAACTGGTAGAGAAAATCAATTTTAAAAACTTTGAAAAGCATGGTGTACGGTTCTTTTCTACAAAAAATACTCATTTTTGGCATAGTAGAATAAGTTCATTTTGGAAATAAATCCGTTGTATTTTATTTTAGACAAAAAATAAGACTGTCTTACTTAATCTGGGTAGGTATAATATGCGTTAAGTTATAACTTTAATATAAACAATTGAGAGAACTAATGGAATCGGTTTTTAAATATTAAACTGAAAATATATTAGCTTTTAGAAATGTCACCGACTTCATTTTATAATATATATATATGCAGTTAGACAGCTTGTCGCATGCAATATATTTACATACTGGAACGACATGGTTATATTTATTGTAATATATTTTACATCATTTATATTTAATATTATTTTTATATTTTCTATTATATTATATATTATGATATTTTAAGTATATTGTCACACAGCATTTCTTGAATAATTAAGAATAAAACTCTTTTAATTAATTGGCTAGATGTTCATTCTCTTTTAGTTTTTTAATGCCATGGTCGCTTTGAAAGTGAATATAAAGCAAATGAATTTTAACAATATTTAAGATGAAATGTAAAATAGAAAAAATAGTGTCGTAGTGTGTAAAATAGTAAAACACTGTTGCAACAGGCGACATCGTTTAGGGGCGGTAAACGCACGAACCATGCGGGGGCACAAAGTATTATTGTGAGGCGGTGAAATTATTTTAAAAAGTGCGGTATTTTTTAAATTATGCAAACTACTAGCTCCCGAAGTAAAATTCATGAATCTACGAAAATGGACATTTCTAAAGATAAAGCGGGAGAGAATCTAAAAAACATTACGTAAAATTACCCGAATGTTCGAAACCAGTACTTTTGAGTAGTCTTGGGTACCGGTACTTTTCTATAAGTACCCACTATCAAGTATTGTGTACTTTTGCACTCATTCACTATTGTAAATACTCATAATTGGAAACCAATGCTGTCCAAATTTTAGCTTCCGCAGATCTTTTATCGCAAGACATTTTTTTAACTTTCGTACTTCATGTTTTATGGCGGGAGCTTTTTTTTAGGTCTCACGGCATGAGTAGCCGGTTCCATAACTTTAAAAAGTACTCATTCTAAAAAAGTAACCAGTTCTTTAAAAAGAGCCATATTAAAAAGTAACCAATTCTTTCAAGAGTACTCATAAGTAATCATTAGTATCGAATGCTTTTCAAATTAAGTATTGGGTACTAGTATCAGTTTCAAGTATTCGATACCCAAATTTTCCACACCACTACCAAGCAGTGACATACAAGTTTTTTGTAGCAGCTGAACATTTTAAGCAAATGGAGTTGGCTAGTTTGAGTACTAAGCCATCGATATGCCAAAACGACATCTAAATTTTACGAGTTTAACATTTAACAAGCCAAAAAGTGAAGAGTTTCGGAAGTCGTTCTAACGAATTATTTGTTTATAGTTTTGTATTAAAATAATAGTTATTGCACCATTAAGAAAGCGGCCAGCAATATGAAAATAGAGGAGATTTCAATTATGAAAATAGCTTAACTCGACAAATCGACTTAATTCCCAGACCTTGAAGTATCATTTAATTTTAAACTGTTGTGTCTGAAATGAGTGCAGTGAAGTTAGTGACAGAGTGACCTTACATATTTCAGATCTAGTAATGCGATAAAACAATTATCACACTATTCCCACAAGTATATTAGATAACGTTTTATTATATTTATTTTCCTATTTCTCCTATAAACCTTTGGTAAACCTATACCTCGTGCACCACAGCAACATCAAAATAAGACATGACTTTTCATGTTTTATCTCAGTCAATATCTTCAAATGAAATTCTACATTTTTGTAATGCCAGCATTAAAAAATATTTTTTTACACACCATGTTCGTTCCCAAAGTGCAACATATGGATCTACACAGTAGTGAAGATATCCACTTCGAAATCGGTGTATATGAATCTCCGCAATGTCAAGACGTCTTGACAGATTATTTTCCACGGGAATCGTTTGTCAGACAATTGTTCAACCCAATGGGCAGCCAGTCTTGCGTTCTTAGATTTTTTAAATCCGACATATGGGGAATCGACCGCGGATTTTTCAAATCGCTAGACGCTCACGCTACCAAGTACGCTAGCCGGGGAGACAAAATATTAGTTAATTTTAAAGTAACATAACAAATATTTTGAATTTTGTGTAATAATAGTGATTCGTGTGAGTTCTTTTCACGTTCTGTCAAATTTGTACCGTGCTTTGTCCTGTCATCACTAATTTTAAGAAGTATCCCTAGGCGATACTCTCGTATATACCCAGATTCAAAATACTGAAGTAAGTGTTCATCCAGGACTTCGCTTTTATGATGATGTGTGACTTTATGGTCAGTTTTCTTGTCTCCTAATTTCAAATAAAATTGCATCATTGTATCCTCTATACATTTAGCAAGCATTAGTTTTTAGTTCTAGTTACTCTGTAGTTTTTGTTGCCTTGAGCTATTATCAAGTCATATGATTTGTTACCGTAAAGCGGCCTCCCTAGCTTTTACTGCATGGATTTTAAAGTATTGGGTTTTATGGGTCTTTGTTATATGTATCACAAAATAGTGCCAATAAATTGTGATATATTAATCTAGACATTACCGTTTCATTATTTCAAATATTCGTTAGAAAGGTCGTTATTTTTTTTTTTACATATAGGAAGTTTTATATAAATCAACAATTTAAACATGTGGCAACACCTGAAAAAAATACTAATAAACATGCATGTAATTAATTTGTTTTCTCAAACAGTAAAAGTAAACGGTCTTTAAATTGAATTACGTATTTACACTTTCCCATCGTAAACATAAAAATCTTCATAATCGCATAGCAAGAAACAAACATTCTACCATTAGCTCACTTATAGACAAGAACGATAATATTTTAACTGATCTAACTTATATTAAATAAGTCCCATAGAGTTTCGCCAGCTTCTCTTAACTGCCGCGTCATAATAATGGCGCCGTTAACACACATATGCATTCTACTGTTTTGTAATAAAATGATTTTACTATGCGCTTGATAAATGCGCAGTAAACTAAACTAGCAAAAAAGCTTAATTAGATATTTTATTGAAATGATAAATTTGTCATGGCGGTGAATTGTTACAGCGACGAACGGATAAAAGATGGTGTGTTTGAGGTAGAATGACGTGAATTAACAGTAGTCATCGCTGTCGCACGTTGCAAAGAAATACAGTGGCCCACAGAAGTATTAATATTGCTTAACAGGTGGCAAAGAAATCGAGTATGGCGTCTATTTCACTCAATCAAAGATATTTACTTAATGTATTTATTTATTCATATATATGATTAATAAAGACTTTTGTTGATTTTTATATTGTATTCAATGACAAATAGTAGAATCATTGGTTTGTTTCGGCATACTTTTGAAAGTAAACTAATATCCAGCATCAAAAGATAAACGTACGTGTGCTGACATAGTGACAATTTTAAACTTGCACAAAGATAAAAATTATAAGAAAATCAAAATCAACAATATATTCGATAGTAAATCATTTTAATGGGGAGAATAGAATGAAGAATGCACATAAAATAGGTTTGCCAAAAAATCTTGTGAATGAATAACTTGTCTATGGATAACTTTTAGAAGTCTCTCAACTGTTGTTTTATTATGTATTATACAATTTTTTATCTGTACGAATACTTTTGGGGAATATTTTTGACTTATAGTCGTTATAGGGTTAGTTTGTTGAATAGATCAACTGTTAAATGTTCAGAAGATGAAAAATTTTCATTTAAATACATACATGTATTTGAGCTAAGCCCATGTGATTATTTTGCCATGGAAGAATATGACTATATTATAAAATATTGTATAATCTATCTAATTAATTGAACTAAGTTTTATTTTTCCAATCACGCACCGTGGATATTTGATAAGCCAATCCGACGCTATGTATCCACGGTAGCCAAGCAGCTAGCATACGCGCTTCAGAGTCAGATTTGAATGCCACAGTTGCATATTTTTTAAATCTAAAGATGCAGGATTGGATAGCTACTAGGTGGAACAATTGGCTGACAACCAATTCTCTAGTCTTACCGATGTAGAGATTCATACATTTCATTATTTCTGGACTGGTCATCTTGACACTGTCGAGATCGATATGCTCTATTTTCAAGGGGACATGGTAAATAAAAACAAATAATTTATGTGGTACTATACCACGTTTGAACCTCCAACTTCTCGTGGCCAAGATATTAATGTGCGTGTCTTGAATGACTCATAAAAAACACTTAAATGAATGCAGAAACACAAAAATTATTTTGAAATCTTTAATTATAGGCAATGCACGACATACTTTGTTTTTCAATCACTGGTTGTACAAATACTTTTGTGGTTCACTGTACATCTTGTGCAAATCATTTCCAATTGTAAAACTGCAGATTTCCAATCAAACTATCATTATTTTAAAGTGGCGTAATTATTTAACATCGACCTTCATGTCATAAAAGACAGTGCGCGCGGATACTTATGGTTTGTAGTGTTGCCCACTTCCTTTGAAGCATAACTTTGCAAAATATTGGAATAGAGTAAATTGGTCTTTTAATGCGAGGGCGTCATGACTTCTGTAATATTCTTTAACTGGTGAGTTCCTGCGAGTCATGAGTATGTAGGACAATCCACCAGATAAGAACGATAACGTTGATGCATTGACAATCTATTGGACATGTAGGAGACCGTCATCCAGATATATATCTATAATAGGTGAGCATGCTTCATTCAGAGTTGGAGGTTGCGACTAAGTGACCATAAAACTAATGGGTTATTCAATCGACTAACATCCAATTCTTGTACAAAAAATTGTCAAATTATCTCTGTATGTATAGTTTATCGGCAATCATGCAATCCATCATATTTACAAGACATTATTAATTGATTTAATATTTGTAGCAGACGTTCGTTGTAATCAATGGTGTTACTCAGGGCTCGAACATGGGACCACAGCTGTTCCATAGTGCATTAAAGAAAACTACGATTTTATAAATGCTGAAAGTTTGGCGTTTTTATTACAAGTTGTAATATGAGACGGTTGGCCTCAACTTCAGACTGATATATTTTTTTTCATATGTATAGCATGTTCAATCCCAACGTGGAGCATATAGATCTACACAGTGTGAAGATATCCGCTCCACAAGAGAAGTACATCTCCGCAATGTGAAAAAATCTTAACAGAATATTTTTTTACGAGAATTGTTTGTCCGACGATTACCCAACCCGATGGGCATCCAATCCTGCATTTTCGGATTTTTGAAAAAATCCGACAGATGGGAAATCGAACTTGCATTTCCCGGATTGCTAGGCGCGCACATAAATACAATATATTAGATTAGGGCAGACTGGAATTTAACACTAGTTAATGGAATATTTTATCTTTTATATGAGTCTCACAATCTTACTTATTCAGAATGAAAAGGGTTGAATAGTTCTCTCAAAAGTGTATTGGTAAGATAATTTGGTATTATGTTCGAAGGCATGACTTTAGATAAAGCAGAGGGCTGTTTGGTCTGTTCCCCAATCTCTGAGTTGGTCATGAAGTCAAAACACTTCACCATCAGTATTATCCTATATACCTGTGGCGTATATAAACTAATACATGTAGCCAGTGATATAAATTATATAAATTCAGTGCGAAGTTAATTACACATTGCTATCAAGTGTCACAAACATTCAAACAATAAACAAATGGTTAATTAACCCAATGGAAACGCAGCAGATGCAGTATTACCAATTTTCTGATAACTTTTAAGAAGCGGCGCACGGCCGAGCTTTCTCTTTCTTTCTCCGCAGTCCGAATCAACATCTCAACCAGTAAAGAGCCGCGCCGTTCGTCGTTCGTTTCTATTGTACGCGTCTTTCTCCACGAACTTTAAACTTTGTAATCGTAATACCATTGTTATAACTTTTTGATATTTCAACAACAATAAGTCGCAACATTAAAGATTACGTGAGAGTCTTCCTTTGGACACCCATTCAATAGTCCATACGCCTCCCACATACCGAAACTCTTCATCAGAATTCAGCTTTGGTGAAGACAGCGCATTATAAAGATCACAAGGGGACTAAAGTAGACCAACAATTGTAACAAGAAAACAATTTCCTTTTGACTAGGTCGCTCGGTACCCGAATAAAATGTCGGCTAATCTATAAAATGCGGAATTATAGTATGGCGTTATCATTCGAGCGGATTTATGTTACGTCTCATTAAAAACAGTAAACTGTTTTTATTTTTATATAATAACACGGTGTTCTTCACTTAATGTACAAAATGTATATATAATTGACTACATCAGAGATTCAGAACTTAAGGTACGCGATTGGTGACTAAAAACATCCTGAAATATGGTTCAATAATGGTAGACGTACGGTCTCTAAACATAATATTGACCTACGAAACTATTTCTTCAATAAATAATGTAATTTATTAAATCGTCACCAATATTGTGTGAACCAATGTTTTATAAACATATGTGTTAATAAAAAATGTGTAAATTATACGAGGTATTGCAAAAAAATAAAACTATACTTTAAAAAGTGACTTAAGCCAAAAAATAGAGTTACGTGCTGCATTTTTGGCGACGGAATGGCGATTGAAAGAAAAGAACTTCTTAATTCGGTTCGACCATTTATCAGACCGGTCAGCCATTGAGACTTGGTTTCTATGAAAGATGATTCTATAGACTTACGAAAAAAATACGAAATTTTACGGCGAGCGAAAAGAATTCTTCTGAACAAGGCTAGATATTGACAAGGGTTAATTAATCAATGCGAATCATGTACACTCCAGTCACGCCAACCAAGGTCAGGACTTTGCCTGCCCTTGGAAGAACTTCTCACATTCATTACGCCATGATGTACGCCCCATTGGCGGGTGGTGGAAAGGAAAGCAGGTGTCCTCCCGGGACTGAGAGGGAAGGCTGCGAACTTCTGTATCGGCGAGAATGTAGGCTTAAAATTTCACAGCTAAGCATGGACTTTTTTATATAATATTTCGGCAAGGTATTAATTTTAAATTTAGGATTTTAAAATTAAATATGTAAGGCTGAATGCCATATAAATTGGAAAATTAGATAATATCTAATTCTCGGGAAAAATCTGTCACGATAAGCTTTCATATTGTGGTGTATATTTTCGCTTTTTCTATTTCTATTTGAGTTATGAGCGTATGTTTGGAATAGAGATTCATATGTTTCACTTTCGGAGCAGACATTATAAAAAAGTTTTTAGCCTTTTGTAAGAGCAGCAGTGTTTCAAGATAGTAAAAAGATATATCGAACATTAAGTAGATCGTAATTGTAACAAGTTAGAATAGTTTGTCGAAATATTAAATAATAGATAACCAAGGGGTACGAGGGTCAAAAAGGTTGGAAGCCGCTGACTTAGACCGTTTTATCAATTCGAAGACATCTTCAATTTAATAGTTTCTGACAATGAACTTCGTTCTATTATATTTTGGAAAACACAGTTGGAAAACAAATAAAGCCTTTGCTTCGATACTATAGGTCACAGAATCAAATCCCGTAATAGTGTGAAAATTAAAAAAAAGTAAAGACCCGATGAGTTGAACATATGATTGAACTCGTTTGAGTATTTTACTCCGTACTGTACACATTCTTGGACATTTCCACAGTATGTGATTAGCGTCTGGACAACCACAAGGACATGTTGGCTATTTAACAAGGCCAAACTGAGATAAATTCACGACAAAACCACCGCGGACGGTAAATTGTAAAACCGACCTTGGCTTCTAAATATGCCCTTTATTCACTTGTCCCATCCTCACACCTATTATTAATCAGGCGTATCCTGCAGCTCTTATATCGAGACACAATCCACTTTATTCAACGGGAGCCAACCAATCTTGACTACAAAATTATTAATTAATTATAATTAACATAAACTATAGAAACTATTTTTT
>JAGVSQ010011406.1:0-12275 GCA_022683975.1 Rhyacophila evoluta | reverse complement strand
AATGGCATATTAAAGGTTTTTCTTTATTTACTCATTAAATACATCATATTGTAATGGGCGACCTTCGACCTCTGTTTTATTAGACTGGCGCCTGGCTCGACATCGATAAACCTGTAAACAATAAATTCAACCACCACTCTATACAACGCAGAACCATACCACCAAAACCACACGGGTTCGGGCCGCAAAAAAAACAAGGTAGTATAAAAAGTTTTCATGCATGGGCATCTCAATGTTAGGCCTGCATCGAAATACGGTGACAAATTATACAAGATTGCTATTTCCTAACACTGGATTTTTTATATTTTCTAGGAAAACAGTTTTTTAATTAACACTGTATTATCAAGAAATTATAAATAAATAAAATTTTATGTAAGATGAACATAAATTTTGATTATAAGGTAATCTACGATCTTGAAATTATATATTGTAAACGGTTTAATAAATAGACTGTAGCTAAAATTTTAAGGTAGATGAGAGCTAAAAAAAAATTAACAGAAACGGTCTGCCATAATTTCTGGAAGAAAAACTAAAAATTTGAAGGTAGTGAAATTTAGTAGTTGGAGCGGTTGCTCCAGGCATATGAATTCTGAGAGAGGAAGGGAGACGGACGTAAAATTAGAAAGGATACTATTGAAAACTTACAGCATAATATGACTTTGCGAGAGCTAAAAAAATAAGATAATTGTTTCTCGATCAAAACCAAATTTCGCCAGGAACAAAGGGTGCAGTGATTTTACTTGCTCCAGGACACTGAATATGTAGCTAGGCCACTTTTTAAGTTATTATGATTGTACTTAGCATATACATTTTCTGTTACTAGAAATCAAAAAGAGGTAAAGGGTGAAATTAAAAACGGGAGAGTATAAAAAATATAAAATAAAATAAATTTTGAATTAAGAAATATTACATTACTTCTAATAACAAATGATTAATTAATTAAAAGATAGATTGGAAATCACTGAATATTTTTTTATTTAAACTAAATTGACTTGACAAACATATTACTGAACAAGATTATTCCATTTTATATTCCAACTGTTCCTGTTTAAAATTATACATATTTTCACAATATAATATTTCAGAAGCCAATAACATTTTGGCTAGGTATTTCATAATACATTATTTTTACATACCTTTGTAATTCGTAATTGTACAACAAAAAGATTTCAAGGTTTTTAATCAAATCAGCCAATTGATTACAAGTTTTCTGTAGCCAGATATTATATGTAAATGAAAAGTTTATGGCTTCTGGCCTGCTAAGACATTGGAATACGGTAGGCTTAAAGACATAGATTGGATTGAGATGTTTTGAGGACCTCTGCGTGGATACTCCGAGGATCATGACACAGCCATACCCTGATAGGTTGCAAAAAGATTGTCCTTTTTGCAAACTATCAGGGTGTGGCTGCAAGTATGTATACGTCATGCGGTTCTGGCATGCTTCAGCTAAGGCAATAATATTTGAGAACTGTACTGTCCTCATAAGCAAAAACACAGCTAATGTAAAGTTAATTTTCGAGAAAAGAGATTTTTTATCGCTGCTTAATTAATTCACATGCAAAAACAACAGTAAATCAACGTTTCTAGGCAAAAAGACAGCAAATGCGTGTAATATGTTGTGTAATTACTTATGAATTATGTTTAACTGTGTTCGCGCTTGGAAAAAATAACATTTTTGCAAAAGTAATGAACAGATTATGATTATTTGTATATTAACCCAAATGGTTTTCCATTTATTTTCTTATAAAAGTATCTTCATAATTTTATTAAGTATATTGCCTGATCCTTATTTTAATTTACGATTTTTGCCATTAGCTTCGTTTTTGCTTATGGAGGCAGTGTACCGCATCGCACCATGAGTCTTTTCGATGAATTTTGCTTTTATCTGAGAAAGAGAACTTTTCAAAGTGTGAGTCTGATCATGGCGGATGGCTTGCTGCCTGTGTAACCATGTTTTCAAGTTTGATATATTATCTATTATATGAAACTTCTAAGATAATTGTATGTAAATAATCCATTCTATTACAGCAATAATTCAAATGGTAAATATATACAAAAAGTTACTTACTAAACATAATAAGTACTCGTGAATGAAACGGTTCAGTCATAAATATTGTATTTAGTATACTTATTTACCTCCTCTGTTTCTACTCTAGCTTTTTTATATATTGTACAAACAGTGGCGCTTAAAACGGCACTGCAAAAGAGTTACAATTTCAAAGATCTTAACGCACGCTAGAGAAAAGGCAAAAAATATTCTCAAGTGGTTTTGGGGCATTAATTTAATTTTATTATAATAGCCTTAGGTTACATTACCTTTTTTGATAAGCTATCAAATCCACGAAAATACACAGTGCAATTTATTTATTTCGATCATACTTATATAATCATATTTTACATTGAATTATGAAGTGTTATTTTCAATTTAAAATTAGTTTGTGAAATTCTCAATCCACTTATAGCTTTATTTATGTTTTTTTGTAAACTATTAGTAGATGTTAATGTGAAACTAAAATTTAAACTATAAAAAATACTGCTGTCTTATTTCTGAAATAATCGTTCTGCTTCAAATTTTCTTATGTAGTTATTAAAATAGATTATTAATTTACCCTATAACATTATATTCAACACAGAATCAATGTTTATTGAGTAAGAATCTACAGTGTAATCAATGTCATGAACAATGAAATAGCTATTAGTGGGGCGCTTTGAAATTGATATCAGTAAAGGCATTTATACACAATATAAAGCTGCTATATGGGTATACTTCCTCGCATGTCGAATCAGTGGCAATTATCGGCACGAAAAAGTAGTTCATTATTTACTTATAATATTAATATTAATAAACTTAAATCAAGCTATTGTGAATATTGTTCGTTAAATTTATATGAAACATTTATTGTAAGTTGTATGGGAATAGTAAAAGGTTTGTTTATGTTTATAAAAAAAGCGTCCACCTTATAATGGACTGGGTACCATGGTCATAGTGAAATTATTTCTATCACTTATCGATCTTCGTATTAACATTTAAATTCAGCGCAAATGGCTAGCTACTGATCAATATAAATACCGTATTGTATATCAACTACGAATTGTAGATGTCAATGTTTATATTGAATTAATAAATTGAATGTCTCTCCCTGGAAGCCGAAAGGTTAGCGTACTCGCCTGGCATTCGGTGTGCGTTCGATTCTCACATCTGCTGGATTAAAAAAACGAGAATTGAAGACTGGAAGTGTATTGGGTTGAGTAATTACCTGACAAACAATTTTTATGAAAAATAATCTTACAAGACATTTCTTCATATTGTGAAAATCCATATACTTGACTTTTGGATGCGACTTGGTAAAAATAGAAAATAGAAAAAAAAAACAATTTCAGATACTTTGAAATATAATACTATGCATAAAAAAATTTCAACATCAAAGATCTACAGACAAATCATTGAATTTGATTGTTTTTATTTTCGTTAATGTTAAAACAAGCCTTGTATTTATTAATTTTAACAATGGTCTCACAGTGAAAAATTTTCATTCGTAGTATTGCTTTCATAAGCTTATCCACTCTTCCTTTGTACATTTCAACTCGAAAAAATAAAGCTCAAAAGGATATTATTTACAACTTCGGTTAAAATAATAATCATATTTCAGATTAAAATACTTTGTATGCATCTGTAACAATAATATTTGAAAAACAAAGACATTATCCATTAAATTTCATTATATGTGATTAGAATCATTATTTTATGAAAAAATAACGTTCTAAATAAATTCAGCATTAATTAATTGGTAATATGCAAAATATTTTTGACTGCCCAAAAAATGAAACTCCACTCTATCAACTGAGCTAGCGAAGGCTGACCCGAATGAAATTAGATTCAACAAATGTATAACATTGTTTTAGGCATTTTTTTCATGTCCGTTGCAAAATAATATGTGACCCTATTTAGACAAAAAGCATCAACGCTCCATTTTTGTAAATCACAATATACACAACTAAATACACATTCTGTCAAAAGGAATCGAGCCACAAATGCTAAATTTATTAAGCTTTAGATTTTAAAAAAGAAGAGTAAAACGGAATCAAACTTCAGTCACGGCAGTATTATTATATGAGGGTTAATGTCTTTTGGCTAAACAGGGTCGATAAGGATTCAAACGGCGTAGAGATGGATAATTATTTCGTGTTTTATTGGGTGTTGGAAAACTGCTCAATCTATTACACACTTATTCCTGTATTTTTGAATATATTATATAAAAATTCTTGACGGAGGACAATTAGGATATTATTATTATAAGTATACATAAAATGTTTACCTTATTGTATAAAATATAATAATAATTTATATAAACAATAATTTAAAATCATTCCTGCGATGGTCCTGCTCTAATGCATTTTTTATCGAGGATTGTTAATTACATTCTTCTTAGCTAATTTATTTACCTTTCACAGTGACAGTTTACGAATGTCTCATAAAATATAATACATAATATGTCTAATATACCTATCATGAGGTTACCTCAGACGAATCTTCATATACAATAAAGTCATTCAGCAAGACATCGCATTTAGTGGTTCTAAAACATTCCAGAAATGGCCATTAATTATGTCATTATAACAAATGTATATTTTTTGAACAGATATTTATAATGATGAAATATTTTTTTTTATACAAGCATAAATAAAGAATTAAAAAAATGGAGGCATTATTATAAATGTTATCGATAATACCAATTAGAAATGAGGGGTGCTGCAACTAGTTGAGCCATTTTTAAAAAGGTTTTTAACTCTAAATTATAAAATATCGCAACTGTATGTTATTTATTTTCTGTTTTTTTTTATTGGTTGGATGTTATATTATGTACTCCCACTTTGAGTTTTTGCTAAAAACAGCTGTAAGAATACAACCGGAGCGTGATTTTTATTCCATGATAAATTTCGCTTCTGACTTTTGACCAGCCGCGAAATTTTGGGTTAAATCTGAATATTAAATATGAATGAAAGGCATCAGAGTTTGAGAAGCATATACAATATAGACATGTTTATCATCAAAATCGATATGATGTGCCAAGGATATATGATCTGTTAGCATTATGACAACAAGGGGCATCTTTATGGAACAAGGGTTGAACTTGTGTTAAATATTTATTGCACGATTGAAATACGGTGAGATTATTTTAGAAATTTAAAACTTATAAAGTCAATGGACAAGAATAAAAAAAATATACCATATATAAGATGCAAGACACTTACTATATGAACCCAAACGTTTAATAAATGTGATTATTGTAAATGCTGATTACATCAAAAACCTCAAAGATATTTGTATAATCATTTTCGATAAAATGTGACAGTGAAAATATTTAGACTGTGAAAAGGAAAAAGGACGTAGCCCACGTATGAACGATTCTATAGGAGAGAAAAAAACGATTTTTCAATGATTTTGAGCCAAAATAAAAAAACAGAACAATATACAGGCTTAAAGTGCCCGAAGACTAAAAACAGTGATATATTTACTCAATATATTATTAATTTAATAAGTTATTTAAGAAAAACCAATAAGATTGATTAGTCGGAAGCCTTTTTTTCTGTTCGGAAATTTCACATGCCGTCCTTTTTTCAAACTTAAAAGCTAAATTTAAACATTAATTTCACATTTTCAGGTTGCATCCTTTTGATGGAACGTTTATTAAGTTGTATACTCGAAAAATTGAGGGTTTATTCCTTTTTGCTTTCCACGGTAGATTTATAAAATTTATTTTATGCAAATTAAACTTTTATTAAAGTATTAAAAAGAACAGTTGATTTATGGATATTTTATAATATTACACCAGTTTAAATATTGGAAGTGATATTATTTATTAATATTGAATTTAAAAAAACTAGAAATTAAATTTTGAAGTAGTGACATCTATTAAGGGAGAAATAATTTATATTTGAGCGCTTAGTTGTTTCTATTGTATTACAGATGTCACTTTACAAAACGATTTTCACAAAATATTTGGAATTATAGTAACAGCCAATTAATTGTAATATTATGTAGAATTGAAATTATTTTATCTTTTTATCATTAACTTCTTATTACTATAAAAATTTTTAGTAAACGTTACTTTTTTTAAACAATTCAATTGTTTAATGATTAATATAGTACAATATTAGTTTTACGTTATCACGGTAGATGTCAATACAGAACTATCTATCCTCCAGAAAAAATAATAAAATTGTACTTAATACTATGTTTAATATAAAAAGTATTCGGTTCATTATCTGTGAGTATCTAATTTTGTAGGCTAAAACATTTTCACCGACGATTGGAAAGTATGCATATGATTAGTATAATTTACACGAGATGTCGAGATTAAAAATATTGTTATTAAAAATATGTTTATGTGAAAGTAAATGCCAGCACGCGTTTTTCCACTGAATGATTCACACATAAAGCATTTTTTACAGTACTTAATGGACAGCATATTTTGTTAGTTATAATATCAGGATAATCTCTCTCAATGAAATAAGTACTTTCCAAGTTGATATACCAAAATAAGTTATCCACCGGAAAAACTCGGAACTAAATATAACACCGTATAAAAACTTTGTGACAATTACGAGACTTAAGTGTATGACGCTCGCCCAAAAACAAAAATTTATGTTGGTATATGTTAAAATTACAATATTACAATTGATATTGATATTACATTGATAAGCTAATTACTTTATTTTAATTTCAATTACTAAGTTAGCAAAAAGGATATTTAAGAGAATACTTATTATTCACCAAGATTTTTATAGGAAATTAAATTCAATTGTAAAATCAAATAAGCAGTAATACATATAATATGTTAATGTCGGTGAATTCAATGGTGAAATGAATAAAGGGCTATAATTTGTACAACGCATTAGACTTCCGAGTATCAAATGGCCACGTGTGTAGACACGTGTAGTACTAGTCAGTGTAGCCGACCACACGTGCAGAAAGCATTAAATTCTTCACCTCACACTTTATTTACACTCCTAATAATAGCATCCACCTCCATAGAACAGTATTCAATCCACTATGCACTACATAAATATTATATATTACATAGTTTATTTTTTTATTGTATTTTGATTCATTAGCCTTTTGAAGGATTACATTGTTATAACAAATTAATATTTGCCGATATGAATTTCACGAAATCGTGCCAATATCTCCAAAAAACAATATATAATATTAACCAATTACAATTTTTGTGAAAAATGCTTGTATAGATGTATTCGAACGAGGCATTCGTCTAGTACAGGTTTTCCCAAACTTTTTCTGCAATGGAACACTTCGCAAACCCGGAAATTTTAACGGAACGCTTAGCATATTTTTTTAGGTTGGGTTATTCTTACTAGTAAGAAAATCTTTAAATTTTTTACAGTGTATAAAAGCTTTTCAAATTGTCGCGGAACATCTAGTCAGGCTTCGCGGAACACCAGTGTTCCGCGGAATATAGTTTGGGAAACCCCGGTCTAGATATAGGCAGTAGCAAAATATGTAAAACTAATTAATATTAATAGTATATTGTTGATGTATACTTTGCAATCAGACCAGAATAATTGTATGTATGCATATATGAAATATAAAACCGTAATTATCAACATATTAGCTCAAAATCTCTGATTGGTGCATTGTGCTTTGTTTCCAGATGATTATTATTGAGTATTTAATTATGGGACTAAGAAATTATTAGAATAGAATGACTTTGTTTATTATAATATAAAAGATAAACTATAATTATAAATACATAAATCGTGAAGACGTGAACCATTCAAATAAAACATTATTCGAATATATGTGCATCACGTGTTCTAAAGCGGTCACGATGAAAAGTGATATTTAAAACAAAAATATTTTTAGAGATAATTTAGATTTAATTGTATTAGAATATCTGAAGGTTATTAATTGTGCGGATGTGATAAGTTTTTTGAATGATCAACGACTAAAGGTGATCACAAGCACGATATGGTTTACAGTTAGGGATCGAGCGTTGAAACGATATATAATTATTTACGTTTTTTATTTCATTAAACATTTTTAAAAAGGTTACCAATCTCTGATTTTAGATAATTGATTTTAAGAACACGTAACTCTATCGCATCTGTTTTATCTTCATATTAAAACAACCCCTCAAATTTCTTGCGTCTACTTTGTTGAGTAAATATTTAAGTTTTCTTCATCCTCAGTTTACGTCGATATAACTCGATACGGAAATTACCTCAACAGAAGCGGCTGCAGAATTCAATACAATTTTATCTTCATCTCGATATACTTTACGAAAGTATTCATCCAATGTTCTAAGCGAACTACACTCCATTCAATTTCTTTACTACTGACCAAATATTAATTTGAAATAGATGTATACGTTTGGCAGAAATGGTACGTTTATTCTTACGAACAAATAGTATCATCTACGAATATATATTTACTATAATACGACATACGGCAGACTTTTAAATATTTTGTTTACTTTTTGTGAATTCATTAATTTGTAATCCTAGATAAAAAACGAGATATGAACGCATTAATATAAAAAAGGAATTGACAAAGAATTGATTAATAAATTAGTTTCAAATTGAGGTCTAAATTTTTGTTAAAAAATAATGAACTTTACAAAGTTAATCAACATTTAATTGGGTCAGTTAGAGTTTAACTCATGTTTAAGTTTAAGTCATCTACAAACATTTTGAAAACATCAAGAATCCGGCGCTGAATATTTTTCTCCCCTGATAACTGAATGTTAAATACGTTTAAATAGATTAACACTGTTATATACAAACATTTTAACCTGATCTCTATGGAAAGGGCTTCTTAAATAAGAGAGTTTCACGTTCAAAATGAACATGATTTTACCTAACGAGTATATTTAATTTTTTTCATAATGTATTTGATTATATAATATATAAAAGGTATATTAAACTTATTTTTTATTTAAAGTGATAAAACGAAAATTGCGAACGAACTATGTATTTCCTTATTAATATTACAAATACTAGTCTACAAGGTTTCCGTTTCATATGTAATGTATTGTAAACATACAATTAGTGTATGATGACAATAACTTGTTTAATTATTATTATTATTTTTTGTATCATATACAATATTATAACATAATGTATGTATGATATGAAGAACCAATTCGGGATTATAATATTTTATTTTGTTATAGTGTTTGTAACACACTGTGAGGATTTATGATTGGCGATATTGACATAAAAAGGTTAACTAGTGAATATATTTATCAAACTATTATCAAAGCTGTATTCTACTAATACCAGATATTGGATCCTGTTTGTTTTTTTTCTGACTGGTGGGATTCTGATGACCTGTGAGACCGTTGGGCACTATCCACAGGATATATTCAGCGGAATTAAAGGATCCGGAAGCCGGTATCACATGAAAGAATGTGAGGCAGTTCCTAGGTGAAATAAAATCCTAGAGGCGTCATGTGGTGACCATATGCTCAGCATAGTGAGCGGATATGGCAGAAAGATGGAGAGAGATTCTACTAAGTAAATGTTTATTATACTTTTATATTAATAATGATTGTGTTTATATATTGATATGTTTGGCATTAGGAATAACAATCCGCTTTCAAGTTAGATACACGCTAAGTGAGAGTTTTACTAATCAAAACTAGTAAAGGGTTCGCATTTGATAGTGTATTTACTAAAATCAATTGAGATACAAGTATTGACTTAACTTCAAACCATAAAAAACAGAGCTAAAGTAATAAGTAATAATTCTCATAACGTGTTATGGCAGAATCCAATATAATAAATCAGAGGATTGAAAAAGTTAATATTTAAAAATAATAATAATTGGGAATGCAACCGATGCTTTGAGTTCCTCTGGGACCTGAGTAAGGATAACAGGAAGTGTTGTGGCTTTGTGCTAAGTCCTACCGATATTACTTTATAGTTTTATGTAAACAAATAGAAAATAAATGTAAACATCTTTTCTATTAGTCCTGTTGCATGAAAGAGTGAGTATGTACTATGAAATCATTAAACAAATTTTCTTTTCAAGTCTTTTAATTTAAATTCGAACAAAACATATTATTCGTTGTCATATACTTAAAACACCACAAATTAATATGAAACAATGAAATAATACTTATATAATCATTATATTCACTATAGCTTGTATCCATCTACGTTAGATAAAGACATTTGTGGACTGATTCTTTATCTCCGTTCTGTTCATTGTATTGTCGCATCTCACGTAATTTTATAGAACTTAACTATGTTTCAATTCGACGGTTTTTTAGTCAGTCTCTTAATCATTTTGTAATTATTTGTTTTGTTTATTGGTCTATGGATGTAAATCAGCGGTTATTTTCTCCTCAAGCTATGTATCCATGCCATGCCATTTTTCACCATATACTCTCTGAAAATGGAGCATATAGATCTCGATATTGTGAAAACTAACTTTGACAGATTCTATTTTCATATGAATCAGATTTCAGTTAATTGTTCAATGCATTAGATCTCCAGTCTTGAATCATTAATTTATCATTCATTATCAATCATTCTATAGCTGTGGGATTTAAGCGCGCATACTAACCTCGCATGCTTTTTTATATTCTATATATGATTATAGTCGGCCACAAGTCATCAAAATCAAATTTCAGAATTTATTATTTATAATTAAATACGAAATTATAATATTCTTTTGTTATTGAAATTCCCTATCATATAAGTGATCAATGTAAAACTGATCAGGAGGGGCGCCTATCATTTTGCCCCTCTGTAAGACGATCAGTCTTAAAAGTTTACCGAAAAATCCCCCTCGTACTACAATGAATTGAATTTTGTCGTTTGACAATAATCTTTGATTTAGCTGACCCTTCAAAGTCGAGTGTCCTTGTTTGCATAACAATACCTCCTAATAGACCGCACTTTCATGCGACCTGAAAGGGTTTACTCAGCCGGAAAAATTCAGAAATTGCCGGCGTCTAGCTAACTATTGTTTTTTTTACATCAATGGAAAATGTATGTTGATATCGTTTATTTATTTAAAATGGTATTGTAAACTTGTACTAATATACAATACATAATAACGTAGAAAAAAAAACTTATTTTGTGTAAAGGTATATCCTAAGCGCAACACGGAGAGATGCAATGCAATGACAAATAAACATGAGAATTTTTTGGAAATAATTTAATATGTCAAGAGATTATGAAACACTATAACTTATCGTCGCTTTAGGATTGGTTTATCAAATATCTACGGAGCGTGATTTAAAAAAAAGTAAAGATAGTCTTAAAAAGTATTAAAAATTTGACAATGTACCAATTTAATGTATTAAGGTTTATTTTGGGCTTATCAAGTGAAATTGAACTTTAACGAACGAAAATATCCGCTTTATTCATTGTGATGAAACAATTAAAATACTGCTTTTTTCAAGCACTTACTTATTCATTTAATTTTAATTTAGTCATAGATGTTCAGATTATCAATATTTTATATTGTCAAATTACTGGACGGATAAATCGCCTACTTAATTTAGAATATTTTGAAGCGTTAAGGCCTGATAGTAAATATCTTGACGCCAAAAAGACTGAGATGCTTAAGCAATATTGTTGGGTATAAGATATTCATAGTTATTTGCAAAGTTTCAATATGAACTTCAGAAAACAATAAAATTCTAGGCCAACCAGTTTGAAAAAATATGAAGACAGTGTCTAGAAGGATGCGCAATGAAGATAAATAAATATCTCCGACTTGGAGCATGGTTTTGCCGTTGATCATGGACCTAGATGAGATATGAGAGCTACTGAAGTAAGTTTGAATTAGTCAATATTGATATTCATAAATAACTATAATAATCAATTTATTTTTAGTAAAATTTACTACTGTTATTTACCAACTGACAAAGAGAGCGCCTGAATCTTGGTTGACATGTATTAAAATGTGAATGTTTCTCATTCTTTCGTTTCCTATAAATGTTGAGCTTTGTTAAAAAAAAATCTCTTACAGAGGAGACTGTTTATATAACGCGTTAAATATAACATAGTTCTGAATATTGAATGAGTAATTAAAACAAACAATGTAAAAATAGCACGCGTGTTAGTGGATACTTAAACTCTTCTCAATCCGCATTAAATCATTAGCGATCACTCCAAACCACTTGACTCTCTTAATGGTCAATCGAGAGACACGAAGTGGTCCGTAGCTATCATAATTCGTAAGTAGCCAAGCGTATATATTATTGTATGATCAGTATGTTATACGACCTATATAAAAC
>JAGVSQ010011405.1:0-12275 GCA_022683975.1 Rhyacophila evoluta | reverse complement strand
TTTTTAAAAATCCAACACAGATGGGGATTCGAACCCGCATTCCCCGGATCGCTAGTCACACACGCTACCAACTACGCTAACCAGGGAGACAATTATACAAAAAAAAATACAATTTAAAGCGTTAACATAAAAAATATAACTGGCATTTTTATGTTTGCTAGAGCACAGTAATATTTATCAAACATTTATTCTTACTCATAATAAAATGAAAAATTAATTATATAAACCTTTTGATGAATACAATTTTTTTACCACTCTCGAAGTATTTACTTTATCAAACTCAAGACAAAAACACGTATTAAATATTATTTCAAGAAAATTTACTTTTTAGTTAATTAAAGAATATGCTTCTCTATTTGCACTCATTCACGTCTGAAGTCGAGCAAATGGTTGAGCGGATGCCAAAACCTCTTTCCGGCTCTCGCTATGATGTACGACAAAAAAGTTATTTGGTTTTGTAGATAATATCGCTACGAAATAATATTTTGAAGTGTTTAACATTCTCTACAGTGCACATAGAGTTATTTTTATTCAGACAAATATTTACAGATTATTTTATTTAAAAGCATCGCTAAATATATAAAATATTTGTCCTTAATCCAGGAAGATGTGTCCTTTAATTACAATCACCCATTAATTCTGGCAAGGACTCTCTCTTACCTAGTTTGAATAAAAACCATATCATTTGAGGACCAGGAGAATGCTTCTAAATTGGTTGGTTTTTTGATTACACAGTGACAATAAAGAATGCAAGCATGCAAAAAAGGATACTAAATGAATTGAGCGATTGTTTAACCAATTTTTGTGAAAAATAAACTGTCAAAATAAGTGTAAGTAATATGCATGCTCCGCTTCTAAATCAAAAATTTAAAATACTTTATATTATATTTTTTATTACTAATAGTATCCATACACCTACAGTTCTCATGCAGTTTAAGGACTGTCAATACAAAACTGATGATCAGTTTTGGGATAGACCATACATGTAAAATGAGCTTGTTGATCAGATTGATGATATACAACTGTCGACGCGGACTGAATAATATGAGGCCTGTCTTAATTTTTATCATCGTCTTGCATCGACAGTCCCCGGACTGCAGATGTGTGGTTACTATTGGTTTTATAAAAAAATATTTTGGCTTAACAAGTAATATATTTTACTAAAATATAGTATATAATCTTAATTATTAAATCTTAGGTTCACATATAAAAAAATGAAAACCTGCATCCATGAAGCAATATATGGAGACCGTCACATTATTTCCATTGAAAGATGGAGTTAATGTAATATTTAAGTGTAGATATTTAATTTAATATAATCTATCTTTGAAGTATTGACAATATATTTTTGTATACACCATGTTCACTCCCTAAGTGGAGCATATAGATCTACACAGTATAAAGACATACGCTCCGAAATAGTATATGGATCTTCGGAATATAAATACGTCTTGACAGATTTTTTCACGAAAATCGTTTGTTGGACAATTTCGCCTAGCCCAATGGGCATACAATCATGCATTTTTACATCATTTTTAAAATCCGACAGATAGGAAATCAAGCCCGTATTCCTCGGATTGCTAGACGCACATACTACCAACTACGCTAACCAGGGAGAATTATTTACTCCTGATAAAAAGCAGTTGAAGATTAAATTTGAATATTTGCTTGTGAACAGTTTTGTATAGCAGATATCTTTAACCGGATATTATAATATTTAGGAAAAATAGAACAAATATACCGATAAATAAATATCATAATCAATCTCTATACTGTGATGGTTCTTATACTTGGAGCATAAATGTTACTAATAGTACATAAGTGACATATTTTAACAAAGGATAAAAGCATCTTTAATATAAATTAATATGCCGTAGTATATACTCAAACAAGTGTGAAAATAAAGTGAGCATGGTATCAGATTATGTGCTATGCCAAGTCGAATATGTGCTTATACTGAAAGCAACCGCATGCTAAAAAAAATAACTGCAAGTGTCGATATTTTACACCTGGGTGAGCTTGAGGTTAGAAGGATAATATTTTATAAATCTTTGGAAAGGAAACTGTCTTATATTTTAAGTATTTTTTTTCAGAAATCTGATTCTCATCTCTTTATTTCTTTGATCGGTGGTTTATTTACATTTAGAGTTTTTTCAAATCAGTTTAACTTGTAGTTTGTCCATAATAGTAATATTAGCTTATTAACGGTAGTGCAGTGGGACTAAGATACGGCAGAGCGCTGTACTGGCACTTTTTTTCTAATCAGGGTACTGTCACTTTTTTGACATGAAACATACTTTTCAAGCAAGAAAGTGTTTATAAACTAGCATACATCGTTTTACGTTTATGTTTAAATGTTTGAACTACTAAAACTAGGCATGATTTTTTCAGTTTAACGAAAAAGTAAATTACCGCTCTGGCACTTTTTTATTAGAGTGAAAATTTAAAAAAATATTTTATTTAATTTTAAATGCTGCTATATTTTAAATATAAAGTGTTTTCAGGGTGTTAGATAAATATTTGATTAACTTCTCGCCATATGAAGCGCATTACGATTGTCAACTTTATAATGAAAAAAAATATAAAAATTAACTTTAATATTTTACTACATATTTTTGTAATAAACTCAAATTTTTATTTTTTCTCTTATTTAAATCAAAAAATACGTCAAATTATTATTGTTTGTAACTTATACATTAAAGTGTATATATATACTAGTAAATATACGCTTAACAAAGTAATTCATCGATCGCTTCACGATTAGTTTGTCGAATACACCAGCCGTCGAATTTTCAGAACATACAAAAAAAAATATCATTGAAATACGTACAAGTAATTACATTCTACCCGGTGGCGTAGTTGTTAGAATGCGCGCCTAGCAATCCTGGGAATGCGGGCTTAACTACTCATCTTTTGGAATTTGAAAATCCAAAAATACAGGGCTGGATGCCTATTGGGTTGAGTAATTGTCTGAAAAACAATTCTCGTAAAAAGTAATCTGTCAAGGCATCTTCATATTGCGAAGATCCATATATTCCTCTTTCGAGGTGGATATCTTCACATTGTGTACATCCATATTGAGGGCTCTACGTTGGGAGCAAACATGGTATAAAAAAATACATAAAGGTGTCTAAGCTATTATATGATTGCTGTATCCAGTAAGAATAGAATAACATTATAAATTTTGTATAAAGTATTTTAATAATCAAAACACGGTATGTTTTTCAAATCACGTAATGTGAACATTCCAATAAACCAATCCTCAAACGATGAATTGTTAATTATGAAAAATATGAGATTATACAAATTTATGTTGGAAATTAATTATTAATCAGTTAATTAAAACCACTTTGTCAATTGAATTTTTTCTGGGCTTAAGCTACTGAAATATTTTTTTTTTAATTGATACGTACGCCGTTATTAAGTCGGGATAGTAAAAAAAAAAGAAAAAAAAGAAATTGGCATCGTAATAATTTGCGAAAATGACATTGCACACTAATTGAGCCGTGCTGTAAAGCAAAATGGCGGACGTCGCAGTGCCAGGACGAGTGACAATGTGACACAATGTGACACGATCGTGAAATTACGGGCAATTGTCACAAGCCCTTTACAAGAGACAGTCACTCGGCCGCGTATCAATCAAACTCGTTCTAGTAGAACCAGAATCTTTTACAACTAAATTTATATAGATTGTGGAGAGGAAAAAGTGCGTAAAAACTGGTGTTTTATTTACTCTATCTGATATCAGTTTAAATAGTTGTTTAATAAAAACTGATCAGATTTAGTACTTATTCTTGATAGTAAATTTCATAGGACAACTTTTTTAAACTTAAAAGCTAAATTTAACTAATTTTGCATTTTAATTTTTGATAAAACATGTGAAATCCCCCGTACATGCCAACCAATCATATGCAGTAAGACACCCATTGGTACCAAAGTTTTTGTTACTCCTGAACATTTCACACAATTGGAGTTGGCTGGTTTGATGATTAAGCCATCGATATTTTCGCTCAGTTTTAGTTTGTGCGGAGTATTATTCAATGAATATAAATTACAACCACCACCTGTGGAAAAGATGAAGGACAAATCCCTTAGTTTTTTCAAAATTGCTTTATTTCAAAAATCACAATGTCTTAAAAAAAATAACCTAGAAATGCCAAATTATGATCTAAATTTTGCTTTTAACTGAAAAAAAGAGGCGTTTTAAAATTTTGAGCAGGAAAAAGAACTTTCACCACATCAAATTGATTGGTTTTTCTTATTGAATTAATATCAGATTGTGTAAATCAACACCAGTTTTTGTCTACGTGCACGTCAAAGCTAGGCTTATCTAATATTCTGAATTTATCCCAAAACCATTTTAAATACGTTTTTGTAGCTGTAAGACTTCTTCTGTGTGGGTTACGTCATTTTTCTTTCCCACAGTTAAATTATGTAAAAGATATGTGTGAATACAATCTGAATACACAGATACCAAAAACAAAACTCACTAGACTCATTAGCTACAATCTAACTCACTAGGCTATTATCCCTGTATCCTTTTTTAAAACTTTTGATAAGATTTTATTTTATATTTTTATCAGCTGTTGAGAAAATAAATACTCTGCCTGAAAAATTATAAACAATGAATTATGAAAATCTGGTGCTAATTTTTGAGTTCAAGTGTGTAAAATATTTAGACTTGTGATTTAAGAAAAAAAATGTTCATAAGAGACTAGTAAATGCGGTAGAAAGTAACTGGCCAACGTAAAGGTCATTTCGATCGTAAAAAAATATTAGTTTGAACAGAAAGTGCGCTTGGCGAGCCGGAAGAAAAATCGGGCACCGGAAAATATTTTATCTACCTGTTCCATAAAAAGCTTCGTTGATTTGACGACCTGAATGGATGTCGACGTGTAACTAACTTCAGGTGGGTAGTTCGAGAGCTTTCGGATAAAGAATTTTCATTCAAAAATCCAACGGGTACAATACTTGAATTACTATTTGTAATTGATTTGGATTTCAATATTATTTGCATTACATTATATATTAATATTAAAAATACATCTCATAATATTTATTAAAAATCAAAATAATTAAAATAATATCGACTGTGGAGAAGAAGTAGGACCCTCGATTGTTTTCAAATCAACAACAGCTTTTATTCCATAATCAGAATACATATAACTAAAACCATAGTCTATCATAAGGATTTAAGCTGAAAATGCCCAATTTGTGTCTAAATTAAGCTTTTAAGTTTGAGAAAAGGATGCCTTGTGAAATTTAAAACCAAGATAAAGGGCTTCCAGCTAATCAATTTTACTGGTTTTTCATAAATTATATCTTAAATTAATATTGTATTCATTAAATAAAACCATAGTTTTAGTCTTCATGCACTTTAAGGTTTTGCCAATGTAACATTTTGGCTTTAGCTCCAAATTTTTTAACTAAACGTCTTTTGCGCCTCTTGTGAAATTTGTTCTATGTGGGTTACGTTATTTTTCCTTTACACAGACAATATTATATGAAGATACGTTGTAAGGACTTTTTTGTATAAAAATTCCTTGTTTTAATTTAAGATTTATATTATAATCTAGCGTAACCCGTGTTATTTTGAAATGATCCATAACGTGTATACTGGTTGTATAATGGTATTAATTGAATTAAGTGACTTGTGTATTTATCATTTAACTTGTGTGTTTACTACAAAAAATAGCCCTATCTCACTCACATACACTATACCCTCATTACATTATTTGTAAGTATTGAAAATTACATCGACTGTGGAAAGAAAAAAGGCCATAACCCACACAGAACATATTTTATAGGAGGCACAAAAACGTATATTTAATGATTTTGGGGCGACGTCAAAATATTAAATAAATACAACCTTAGAGTGCACGAAGACTACAACTAGTATTATAATCGCCCAGTCTGATATTAATTCATCAAAATATTTGAGAAAAATTGATAAAGCGGATGTAGTGGTAGTTTTTTTTCCTGCTCGAAAATTTGGCGTCAGCAAGTCATGCTTTTTTGCTGAACTTAAAAGCTAAACTTAGATACTAATTCTAAATTTCCAGCTTACATTCTTTTGACAGAAATTGTATTAAGTTGTATGCATTGTGGTTATTGGAAAATCTATTTGAAAAAAACTGAGGGTTACATCTTTATTCCTTTCTACAGTCCATGTAATATTAAATAAATTTAATTTGTGTCGTAAATTAATTATTATTTCTCTCCTTGGCTAATTGTTGAGAATGCGCGTTTTTTTGACATAAGCTGCGCGTTCGAATTTCACGGGATTTAAAAATAATATTAATAAAATATGATCAGATTACGGATAGTTTGAGCAATCATCTGATATTCAATCACATCAAAATGCTTTTAAATTTGCCTTTAGCTGAAACTTAGAAAAAAACATTTGTAAATATTTTTATTACAGCAATGTTTTATGTATGTATTATGTTTTATACATCAGATAAAAAAGACTAAACGCAAAACGATTGTTGAGATCGCCATTACGAACAACAACATATAGTTTTTTAAGGTTGAAAGGGTTAATTTTATATTAATTTTAACGAAATAATTTAATTTTCTAGGCTCTAAGTATATATGTACCACTTCATGTCTTTACCTTCAGCTTCAAGTATAAATTCACAGCAAAACAAAATAGATTGCTTTTATTTTGACAATCCTTTTTAAAAAGGTTGTCAGATGAGAAACGCTTGGAGGCATTAATCCAAAATAGGCTTTTAGGGTCTGTAGCACTAACTAGATTTTACGACTGATCACAGTAGTTAGTTTAGTCAATCGTCGAGACTGTCGCCAGTATGATATTGCTCCTTGGGAGTTATCAGCTGTTTAGAAGAGACTCAAACCCATGAGAGAATCGATGGGTCACTTTATTGCAAGGGACCTCTCACTCATATGACCAATAAAACGATAGTAAAACTGAATACGGAAGAAGTCTTTGAACTAGATTTGTGGGTGTATTTCTAAGACTACTTATGTAACGTTACATTTAAGATAACAGTATAATAGTACATATCTTAAGGGTTACATGCAAGACTTATAAACTTTAATATGTCGATAGATTGTTGAAAGTATTGCAAGAGTAAATATAATCGTAACTTACCTTTAAGCAAATTGTTCTATGAATTTAAGTTTGATATTGAGCTTTGAGAACAGATATCTGCTTCGGATACTGAGGGTTAAGTGGGATGACTTTGTTAAGAACACGAAGATAAGGGAGTATATAAGGCGCTTTTCTGTCACCTTAAAAGCCATGCAGCGCCAATGGAACTGGCTAAAGCACGTACCACAGATGCCTCCAGAGAGGCTGCACTATATTTGTATATTCTTCCAATCGGTAGAATTCTGGTATCCTAGATAACTAAGGGAACTAAGATTAATAAAGGATGCTGGCATAATCTGGGAGGATGCAAAATGGCTGGCGGGTGAGAAAGATTCTTGGAGGCACCAGGTGACAACCATTTGCTACGTGTAGAGAGCGAATGTCTCCCCGGTTAGCGTAGTTGGTAGCGTGCGCGCCTAGCAGTCCGGGTAATGCGGGGTCGATTTCTCATCTGGTCGGATTTTAAAAAATCCAAAATTGCAGGACTGGATCCCCATTGGGTTGAGCAATTGTCTGACAAACGATTCTCGTAAAAAATAATCTGTCAAGACGTCTTCACATTGCGGAGATCCATATACTTCACTTTCGGAGTGGATTCCTTCACACTGTGTGGATTCATATGCTTCACTTTAAAACAAAAATGAAACAATGAAATAAAAAAATTAAACATACGTTTACTTAAGTGGAATATAATATTTTGAAGCACAAATGAATTTGGTTAAGCATAACCATAATTATAGGTATTTGTATTACCACTGAAAGGTTTATTCTACATGTTCAATGTAATCTAGTGAATAGTACAATAATTGTAGTATATAATGTAAAATTCTAATTGATTTGTGGTAAAGATATATTTCACTATGGAAACGAATTCGAGGAATTGACAATTTTCCTGTAGTTTCTAATATAGACGTAATGTTTTAATAAAATATTTTGTTTATATTTAAAATGTATTTTCTGCTTTTGTATGTAACTCTTTATGGGCCGTTAATGACTTATCGTAAAAGGCCAAACAAATTGAGCTTTCCTGTACAGAAAGCTGTCTGACATAAAAAATAAATTGTACTTCTCTATTTTCAATATCACTTACTGCAATGTAGTTCTACAGCATAGATCACGTCGTACGTTTATCTGGACGTCATATTGTTGTAGCTTATTTTTAGCTTCAGGAAAAGTTTTTGCAATGGAATGTGAATTTCTAAATCACTCTATGAAACATTGGCGATTCGCCCAGGGGAGGTTTCGCTTACCCAGCCATACAGCCTTTCTTCCCTGAGCAGAATACGAAACGGCTTACTACGTAACAGATATTATCACAGTGATGCAATCAGGTGCTTTCTATGTTTGTTGTAGAAAAAATAATGTTTTACCCAGTAATTGGTTATCTCCCACACACTTCGTTGCTATCTCGTATTCATAAAATACACATATATACAGCTATAAACCTTAACGTAACAAGCCCAAAACTTTAAAATAAGACCATATATAAATACACTTTATATAGTCCACAAATATACTGCTACACAAGCTACAAATTAACCACATCAAAATACATGACGTGTGAGCTTTTTTATCACATAAAGTCACACTTCATTACATAAGGCCCAGTAGTGAAAATATTAAAAATAAACGTGTAATAATTCACACAAAATGAATACTTGAGATGTTTTTATTAGTAAGTATTATATATACAATCGGATATAACATCGTAAAATATCGTTCTGGTAATAAGGTAATACGATATGGTCGGTTATTAGTAGTTTGTGCAATTGGCTGACAACTATCTATTGTTCAAAATCAGATATGTTGACGTATATTTTTATATTAAAGTTTCATATTTCGATTGAAGTCCTTTATAATAAATATCATCTTGTTGTATCATGCTATGTATTAGTTTGACAATTCAAAGTTATTTAAATACATTGAAAAAACGTAAGAAGAAAATTTGACAACTTCATTCGGATCTGAGACCCACACTGTGAAAAACATAAATCTGCAATTTTGTTTTTTTTTTATACTATGTTCGCTCCCGAAGTGGAGTATATGGATCGACACAGTGTGAAGATATACACTACAAGTGGAGTATATTGATCTCCGCAATGTGAAGACGTGTTGAAATATTATTTTTCACGAGAATTGTTGCAATTGCAAATTACTCAACCCAATGGGCATCTAGTCCTACATTTAATTTTTTTTTGAAATCAACAGATGGGGAATCAAACCTGATTTTACAGTATCGATGGTCGCACATGCTACCAACTACACTACCGGGGAGACTAAAATAATAAAAAATAAATAAATCAGCTCTATAAATCTATATTGTGTGATCCAACATTTATAACACCTGCATTCAGTAAAGTATTGTATATGAACTATATCAGATGCTTCAGGTTCGTTTTGGAGTCCAGTTTTTTTTTACATCCAGTAATTGGGACAGGTCAACTATTAACACATCACGTAGAAGAAAGTGTTGGTATTATATTTCCCACTGAAACTTTTCCTGAAATAAAAAATATCAAACTCAAATCATATAATGTAATCACCATGTATTCTTATATCCTGTGTTGGTATTTTTTGCAATGATGTAGCCTCCTATAGATAACTTTTCAACGCAAGAACTGAATTTTTCTAGTATGCAGCTATTAGGTGAAAGAAGTCGTCGTTATAGGATTGGTTTGTCGAATAGAGCATGTGTCATTTTTTCAGGAAATGAAAAACAAATTTCGTTGAGCTGAGCTTTTTTTATCTATTTACTTGTTGTATTATAGAAGAGTATACTTATAACATAGTATAAAGTATCTAATAGACCAAAAATACGTTTTTTTTTCAAATTTGCAATTGCAGGTCCTGAAACTGAAAAAGATTTTTTAAACCATTCACCAGATGCTCAGTAGATTGAGCAATTGGCTGACAGCTAATTCTTTAAAGCAAGTCTTCACAATATAGATGACCATATACAGCATTGTTGTTGTGTACATATTCGTACTTTAGGCATTCATATGATCTATTTTCGGAGCTGACATACTAAAAAAATATTTTCTTGCAATATTTCAACAATTTAAACTATTCAAATTAACCTGTAAAATTTAAAGCGGATTGAGTGATTTTTTGAATGCCATATATTAAAACAGGTTACTTGTGGTATATCATAAAATAAATCTTCACGTAGTGTAACTTATCACACATATCACTATTCCAACGTGTTTAGTATCACACGTCGTAAATAAGCTTATATGTGGGGACAGCTTTTATTTGTTATCATAATGGACACGGAGCCCTCGAATGAAACTTATATTTTAAAAGCTTCTTTGTCAAATAGCCTATGCCTATTGTATTTATATGACACGATGCTTTGTATTAGTATAATATATTTTTTAAATGATTTTATATGACACACAGTTGGGACATTTTCTTTGCATCACGTAATCAAGTATTTTAATATACAATACAAATATAAATAGCTCTTTTGTTATCTCTTATTTTATATAAATATCAGTCATAATTATAAGAATTGAGATATTTATACTATGGTAAGATTGACATCCATACGAAATAATTTGTAACATAAAACATCTTGTTACAAAATGCTATGTGAATATAATGGATTTTTTTAAGTTTAAATTTAATATTTGAATGAAATACATAACTTGATTAGGTTAAGAAGACTTTAATTGGTAAGCAATTTATTCTTGTAAAAAATACATGTAACATTATATAAAATACGTTAATTTAAGTGTAAGATATATCACACAATACTTAAAATAAAATTGAAGAGATGTAGTGTTTATAGATAAGAATGTATACTTTCTAATGGTCAATAAGTGACCAGTACTTATAATTTATTTAATTTCTCCAAGTATACTGACTGCAGGATTTTTATACTTTATGTGTTCATCATATTTATGAAGAACACATAAAGTATAAACCCCCCTTGCATTATTTTACTTAAATGATTACAAAAGCTACTTACAATAGTTAATGAGTCAAATTTTGGACTATTGCAATTTAAAGCATCATTTTAGCTGGATATTTAAAGTCCAGCACCGTGGTTTTTGGCGTAGTATGACGATAGTTTATTTAATAACCATTCATACATAATCATTTTATTTACAATTTATCATCATGAAATTTCCTCATTAGATATTTAATTATTAAAAAATTGTTTTATATATGACAAAAAGACCGTGTGACTACAGACAAGATTCGATATTATAATTGATTTTTCTCGACTTGCAATCCTTTGAAGCGAAAGATCAAGGGTAAAAACAGCAAATAACGTCATTATTATTCAGTTTTCTTTGTGGAATTTAAATACTCTATGGAGTGACCCTCCTTTTGATGTAAGCAATATAATGTGATTTTCCTATTAATAACTTACTAAAAAAGCTCTATTACCTTTGGTTTCAAATATCTCGCATCTTCTTGAACAAATTTTCCGTTACTAATATTTCTCATGAAAGGGCAATATCTCATATACTACACAGCAAAAAAAGGAAATGAAGAGAACTCTCTATATTTTTATTAATATCATTAAATCAAATTACTTTTTTTTATGTAAGTTAATTTAATAGTAATTAATATATATACAGATTTTGATGAAGTAAAAGTGATTGAAGGTAGCGTTTTCATCTTGTGTAAAATCTGTGTCAAGATATTGCTATGTCATAAGCGATAAACATTTCATTTGTATTATTAATAGTATATATTAAGTAAGCGGTAAATGAAAAGTTAATGTGCATGTTTTTGGAGTAAAGATATTGGGCTTTAACTTTAAAATTGTAGAATTAAAAACAATTTAAAGATAAAGAAATAGATGGTAAATGTATTTATCAATTGGTTGACCATTGATTCTTGTAAAAATACCTTTCAAAATGCGGCACATAAAACGTGGACATCCATATACTTTCATGTTGGAGTGTTCATCTTAACAATGCTAAGCTCATGTCCTAAGCTTTGACTGTAAAAAGAAAAAAAGACGTAACCCAAACATAAAAAATAGGAACCACAAAAAGTCTATTTTGATTTTGGGTCGAAGCCGAAAAATCAATAGAAATAACCTTTAAGTGCATGAAAACTAAAACCGGTGTTTTATGCACTATAACTTAAATTTAAATACTAATTCGACATTTTCAGTTTACATCATTTTGAACGTGAATTA